>CAUYRH010116170.1:0-139442 GCA_963574655.1 Perodicticus potto
ATGAAGCTACTAAGCTGTTGAAATATACCTAGTCCAATCTCATCTATCACTGGGCAAGAGACAGGAACAGAACCTTGTCTCAGGAAGACAGATGAATGGCTAACAAACATATGAAAAAATGTTCATCATCCCTAATCATCAGAGAAATGCAGATCAAAACCACCCTGAGATGTCACTTAATACCCAAAACCAGGCAAGCTGTGTCATTAGTAATTTTATATTAGATATATTAAAATAATATTTTGAAAATACTGGCTTAAATAAGGTGTGTATTATTAAAATTAACTTCACCTGTTTCTTTTTTTAAATATGATGGCCAGAAAACTGAATATGACTTATGTGCCTTCAATATATCATAAAGATATTTCTATGCAATAAGTATTGTTTATTTGCAACACAATTTTAATAATGTTCATTGTATAATTTAGTATTATATTAATAACGTTAATTTAGTTAATCAACATCCTAATTTGGGGTTGTTCCAACTCAATATGTTTTCCAAAAACACATAAAGAGGGGAGAGGGGTCAAGAAGCAGTCTACAAACACCATTCTTACAGAGATCGAAAGTAGTGAGTGGCTATTCACCTTCAGATTGATCATCTAAGAGAGAGCATTGGGAATCAACAGAGAGGCACTCCAAGTGAAGGAGAGGGAAGTGAGGCAACCTGGTTGGCAGGATAGAAAATGCACAGGGAAGATGCCCACAGGTGGTTAAGGGACAGAGAAGAAAACCCAAGGGCTCCTCACTTCTCCCACAGACATTGCAATCAGAGCTGCAGGAGGGCCCCTCCACAAAAGCAGGATGTTGAACTGATACATGGGGCTGACTGGATGCAGACTGTGCAGGGTTAATCCATGGAGAAAGCACAACTCGGATCTACTGCCTTACAAACCCTGGGCTCTGCAGCTGGTGCCATGTTGAGGTCCCAGCCCCAGAGCACTGCATCCACATGGGCCTCGGATCCACTGTTGTGGCCTCCCTGTTGCCCCCTGCTGGACCAGGGAGGCTGGGTGTTCTCGTGTGGCCCTTGCACAGGTGCAACACCCCCCTTATCATCTAGAACAAGGGTAGAACAGGTATCCCCAGACTGCTGTGTAAACAGCCCTGCCCACAGTTGCTGCAAGATCTGGATGGAGAGCATGTTCACAGACCTAGGTGCCTGCCTCTGTCCTCTGGGTAGGGCAGCAGCCTCCACCGTCACCTAGGTAACACTGCCACTGACAGATGTGAGCCAGGCAAATGCTCGTGCTCATGCACCAACTTCCAGCCTTCACTGGCTGACCTGGGTGATATGCTCACATCACTATGCACTGTGATGTGATCCCACTGCCACCAGACCTGGACGGGACTGAGTTCATGCCACATGTTCCCACCACATTCCAACCACCTCTGACCACCACAGGAAAATGGAGAAATACAGTACAGCAGCAGCATGAAAAGCCCACAGGGCATCCACTCCTCTTCTGCCTAATCAATCTTCAAGAGTAGGGCTCAAGCATACCATACAGGGACCTCTCCTTCTCTCCAACTCTCATACAGAGTTCTCCCCAAGAGAGGAGAATAGATATACCACAAAACTATCTCTCTTTAGCTGAGAAACGAGGTTTTTAGATGCGAAGAAATCAGTATAAGAACTGTGGAAAAGAAAAAACAGGCTGCTTTGACACCCAAAAGGATCACAGGGGTTTTCCAGCAATGGATTCTAACAAAAGGGAAGTCTCGGTGCCTGTAGCACAGTGGTTACAGTGCTAGCCACATGCATCAAGCCCAGCGGGTTTGAACCTAGCCTGGGCCAGCTAACCAACAATGACATTGCAAAAAAAAAAAAAAAAATAGAGGGGCATTGTGGCGGCACCTATAGCCCCAGCTACTTGGGAGGCTGAGGCAAGAGAGCCCCTTAAACTCAAGAGTTTGAGGTTGCTGTGAGCTGTGACATCATGGCACTCTACCAAGGGCAACTTAGTGAGACTCTGATTTTTAAAAGAAAGAAAGAAAGAAAGAAAGAAAGAAAGAAAGAAAGAAAGAAAGAAAGAAAGAAAGAAAGAAAGAAAGAAAGAAAGAAAGAAAAGAAAGAAAATCGTTAAAATGACAGATATGAAATTCAGAACATGGACAGCAAGTAAGATTAATTTGATTTATGAGAAAGCTCAAAAACAACACAAAGAAACAATGAAACTCAGAATATGAATGAAAAATGCAATGAAGAGATAGGTAATGTAAGAAAAGTATAATAGAACTTCGAGAAATGAAAGTGGCATTTAGGGAATTTCACAATATAGTAGAAAGTTTTAACAACAGACTAGACCAAATGGAAGAAAGAATTGCAGAGCTTGAAGACAAAGACTTCAAAGTAACTCCATCAGCAAAAAATGTAGACAAAAGAATCAAGAAGAATGGACAGCCTCTCTGAGAAATATGTGACCATAAAGAGAATGAATATAAGAATCACAGATATCCTTGAGGGAGAAGAAGAAAAAGCAAAAGCATAGGAAATCCATTTGAGGGAATAACTGAGGAAAACTTCTCTGGTATTGTTAGAGATTAGACATCCAGTGACAAGAAGGTCATTATAACCTGGAAGATTTATGGCAAAGAAGATATCACCAAGGCATAGAGTCACCAGTTTGGCCAAAGTCCAAAAGAAGGAAAAAATCTTACAAGTGCCAGAATGGATGCATCAAGTTATTCACAAAGGAAAACTCATGAGACTAATGGCAGACTTCATATCAGAAACATTACAAACTAGAAGGGATTGGGGTCCTATTTTTTGTCTTCTTAAACTAAATAACCGCCAGTCAAGAATTTTCTATCCTGCAAAACTAAGCTTTATAAATGAAAAAGAAATACAATGTTTTTCAGACAAACATACACTAAGGGAACTTTTCACCACTGGTCTTATTCTATAGGAAATGCTTATAAATGCTCTCTACATAGAACAGAACTATGAGTAGAAACGCATGAAAGCTAAAATTCGTAGCTCTTATAGAACAGTAACACAAGGGCAAGAACAAAGCAACTAGATGACAATCAACAAGATGAAAAGAACAGTATCTCATGTATTACTACTAACGTTAAATGTAAATGGTCTTACTATCTCACTTAAAAGATAACAATTGGATTAATAAATACACACACACACACACAAAACCTGAGTGAGAATAGTTCACATCACAAGGTCCCAAAGCTGTAGATGCTGGTGGGGGTGCAGAGAGAAGGGTACACTTACGCACTGTTGGTGGAATTGTAAACTAGTACAGCATTTTTGGAAAGAAGTATAGAGGATGCTCAAAGAACTAAAAGTAGACCTCACATTTGATACTGCAATCCCATTGCTAGTTATCTAGCCAGAAGAAAAAAAAAAAGATTTATTGCAAGGACATCTGCACTTGAGTGTTTATGGAAGCTCAATTCACAAACGCAAATGTGTGGAAAATACCCAAATGCCCATAAACCCATGAATGGATTAACTGTGGTATATGTGTACCATGGATTACTATTCAGTCATCTAAAATAGATGGAGACTATTGCATCTTTTTTATTTACCTGGATGGATTTGGAGAATATTCTACTAAGTAAAATATCTCAAGAATGGAAAGTAAGCATCCCATGTACTCAGTACTAATCTGAAAACAGGATATCAACAACTATAGGCCAATGGAAGAAAAAAACACAATTAAATTCAAGAAGGGGAGAGGGATTCAGTAAGTTCCCACCTATCATGTACAATGGAGGAGTATATGTCATACTTCCCTTGTGAAGGACTCAACTACAACTCAAACTTTAGACTTTACCTCACCTAATCATATGTGCCCTTGCATTAGCCTGAAATAATAAAATAAAATGTACTTGTAACAAAAAAAACAACATCTTTACCATAAAAAAACCCTACAATCCAAATGTTTGCTTTCTGAAAGAATTCCATTTAATTAGCAATTATTCTTATACAGCAAAGGTAAAGGGGTGGGAAAAAGTATTCCACATGAATGGGAATGAAGAGTAATCATGGGTACTATTCTCATATCAGATAAAATAGACTTTAAATCAATAATGGTTTTAAAAAAAGACAAAGACAGTCATTATATCATGAGAAAGACAGCAAGCCAATAAAAAGAGACTTTACCTCTTTCATGTTTTCATAGATGGAGCTGGAACATATTCTTCTTAGCAAAGTATCTCAAGAATAGAATAAAAAGTATCCAATGTACTCAGCCCTACTATGTAACTAATTTATAGCTTTCATATGAAGGCTATAACCCAATTATAGCACAGGAATATGGGGAAAGGGTCATGGGAGGGCGGAGGAGGGGATGGAGAGAGGGTAATCCATGGGACCACACCTATGGTGCATCTTAGAAGGGCACAGGTGAAACTTACTAAATGCAGAATACAAATGTCTTAACACAATAACTAAGAAAATGCCATGAAGGCTATGGCATTTGATGAAAATATTTCAGATTGTATATGAAACCAGCACATTGTACCCCATAATTGCATGAATGTACACAGATATGATTTAATTTTTAAAAAGATATAAATATATCTAAATATTTATGCAACTAACATAGGAGCTCCCAGGTTCATGGAACAAATTTCACTAGCTCTAAAGAAAGAAATAAACAGCAACATCATAAAAGCCGTGAACTTCAACACTCCACTGACAGAACTGGACATCATCAAGACAGAAAATCAGCAAAGGAATGTTGTACTTAAACAAGATTCTAGAACAAACAGACCTAGCAGACATTTACAGAAAACTCTACCCCAAAACTATAGAGTAGACATTCTTGTAAACAGCATATCCAACATTTTTCATGACATTATATGTTAGGCCCCCAAATCATACCATGTTATCTTCTCAGATTACAGTGAACTAAAACTAGAAATCAATCACAAGAGGAACTACACAAAATCATGAAAATTAACCCACTGTGAAACAATCCTTGGGCCAATGACAAAATCAAGAGGGAAATCAAAAAAAATTCTAACTGAACTACAAAGACAACACAAGCTTCTAAAAATCTCTGGGATACAGAAAAAGTGGTGCTGAGAGAGAAGTTCATATTCTTAAGTGCCTACATCAAAAAGACAGAAAGATCACAAATTAACAACATAATACCTCAAGGACCTAAAAATGAAGAAGAAACCTAACACAAAGCTAGAAGAAGGGAAAAAAATCAGAGCAGAACTACATAAAATAGTAACCAAAAACAATATAAAAGGTCAATGAAACAGAATCTAGGTTCTTTGAAAAGACAATCAAAATTGATAGACCACTAGCTATATTAACTAGAAGTAGAAGAAGAGGGATTCAAATAAGCTCAATCAGAAATGAAAAAGGAGACGTTACAATTGATAACACACAAATACAAAATATCATCCATGACTACTATGAAAACCTCGCACATACGAACTAGAAAACCTGGAGAAAATAGATAAATTTTGGAAACACATGACCTCCCAATCTTGAATCAGGAAGAAATAGAAATCCTGAACAGACCAATAACAAGTAATGGATTGAAAGAGTAATAAAAAATCTCCCAACAAGACAAAGCCCCAGTGCGCATGAGTTCACAGGTTAATCCCACCAGACCTACGGAGACTGGCACCTGTCCCCTTGAAACTGTCACGTAACATTGTGAAGGAAGGAATCCTCCCTAACTCATTCCCTAAAGTCAATATTACCCTGATACCAAAGCCAGGAGAGGGGGAAAAAAGAAAACTACAGACCAACATCCCTAATAAACACAGATGCAAAAATCCTTAATAAAATACTAGCAAACCAAATCCAATCAGAAAAGCACATCAAAAAGAAAGTCCAAGACAATCAAGTGAGACCTCCTGCTGCTGCAAGGATGGTTCAACATGTTCTAAAACAGAGTCTGTTGAAAATACCTAGAAAGATGAGAGATACAAGAATAGTGGCTCAAAGGAATTTTATATGCAAATTGTGGAAAGTCTCAGGATACAAAATCAATGTACACAAATTAACAGTATTTCTATACCAATAATATTGACTAATAACAGTCAAGCTGAGAATCAAATCAAGAACTCAATACCATTCACAGTAGCTACAAGAAAACAAAATGCCTAGGAATAAACCAAGAAAGTGAAAGATCTCTATGAGTAGAACTACAAAACACAGATGAAAGAAATCGTAGATGACACAAAGAAATGAAAAATGCCTCATGCTTATGGATTGGAAGAATCAACATTGTTAAAACACCCATACTGTCCAAAGTTACAGAATCTGAGTTGCCGATTCCATGCAATTCCCATCAATATTCCAACATCTAATCCTAAACTTCATATGGAACCAAAAAAGAGCCCGAATAGCCAAAGCAAGCCTAAGAAAAAAGAACAAAGCTGGAGGCTTCACATTACCTGACTTCAGATTACACTATAAAACAGCATGGTACTGGAATAAAGGCAGATACACAGATCAATGAAACAGAATAGACAACCCAGAAATAAAGCTATATAGCTATAACCAACTGATTTTTGTCAAAGCAGACAAAAACATCCACTGAGGAAAGAAAGGTCTATTCAATACATGGTTCAGGGAAAACTGGATGGCCACATGCAGAAAAGTACTACTGATCTGTTTTTTGAAATTATCTTTTACTTTTATTTATAAATATTAGTTGTCTATTTTTTGAGACTTTGGAAAAAAAATGAGAAGTTAACTGATGACTCCATACTGATCCTCAGAGTCAAAGCATTCTATAATAGACATACTCTTACTTGACAATGTGAATGCTACTTTCTTTGCATTATTATTATTATTATTATTATTGCTTAATATTTTGATGCAGTAATCATCTGATTTCTTTACTGAATGTATTTATCTTCTTTCATTCTCTTCGAGGTTTTTGTTTCTAGTCCTTATCTTAAACACTGTTATTGTTATTAAATTTTAAGTTTTTTTAATTCTGTGAAGACAAAAAGTGGAAACCTAATAAACACATGTAATGTAAAAATAAAAAAAAAAGTGCTACTAGATCCCCCTCTCTCACCATATACAAAAATTAACTTAAGATGGATTGGAGATTTAAATTTAAGACCCCAGGCTTGGCACCTGTGGCTCAGCGGGCTAAGGCATCAGCCACGTACACCTGAGCTGGCGGGTTCAAATCCAGCCCGGGCCCGCCAAACAACAATGGTGGCTGCAACCAAAAAATGGCTGGGTGTTGTGGCGGGCGCCTGTAGTCCCAGCTACTTGGGAGGCGGAGGCAGGAGACTCGCTTGAGCCCAGGATTTGGAGGTTGCTGTGAGCTGTGATGCCACGGCACTCTATCCAGGGTGACAGATTGAGGCTCTGTCTCAAAAAAATAAATAAATAAGTAAATAAATTTAAGACCCCAAACCACTAAAATTCTCTATGATAAATGTAGGAAAAACTCTTCTGAACATTGGCCTGGGCAAAGATTTCATGGGTGGAACTCCAAAAGCAAATACAGCAGCAACAAAAGTAAATAAACAGGTGTAATTAAACTAAAAAGTTTCTGGCTCAGCGCCCGTAGCACAGTGGACAACCACATACACCGAGGGTGACAGAGTCAAACCCAGCCCCAGGCCAGCTAAACAACGACAACTGCAACAAAAAAATATGCGAGCGTCGTGGCAGGAGCCTGTAGTTCCAGCTACTTGGGAGACTGAGGCAAGAGAATCGCTTAAGCCCAAGAGTTAGAGGTTGCTGTGAGCTGTGACATCACAGCACTCTACAAAGGGCAACACAGTGAGACTGTCTCAAAAGAAAAAAAAAAGTTTCTGCACAGCAAAGGAAACAATTACAGAGTCAACAGACATCCTACAGAATGGGAGAAAATAGTAACACACTATATATCCAACAAAGGGCTAAAAAGTGTAAAGAATTTCTACAGTGATGGTTCGGCGCCTGTGGCTCAACGGGTTAAGGCGCCAGCCACGTACACCTGAGCTGGCGGGTTCAAATCCAGCCTGGGCCCACCAAACAACAACGACGGCTGCAACCAAAAAATGGCCGGGCATTGTGGCGGGCGCCTGTTGTTCCAACTACTGGGGAGGCGGAGGCAAGTGACTCGCTTGAGCCCAGGAATTGGAGGTTGCTGTGAGCTGTGATGCAACAGCACTCTATCCAGAGGAACAGCTTGAGGCTCTGTCTCAAAAAAAAAAAAAAAAGAATTTCTACAGTGAATATCAGAGTGGGTTTTTTGTTGTTCGTTTGTTTGTTTACTTCACTTTTACCACTCTTCACCTTTCTTTTCAGGACAATATATGGTTTATAATTCAGTAATTTTGTATCTATATCATACCTTTAAGTAAAAGTTAACAGGCTGAGTGTTCTAAGGTACATCTTGAATTATCTCCAAGAAAGATTTTGCTTGCTACAAACTAATTGGCTTGTACTGGAATCCATCAATATTTTTTAATTCTATAACCACAAACCCTTATACAAATTAGCATGTATAATCACATGTGTCCAAGTTCTTAAAGTCTGCTCTAATAGGTTGTTCAATCAGCCTAGAGTGCTCTATTTTTTTAATAGATTTTATGAGATTTAATTTTTATGCATTAATTTTAAAAAACTAAATTACAAGAGCACTCATGACCTAGTGATACCACAAAAAAGGAGGAAATACATTTGTCTACAAATGTCTAAAGGTGGTTTGGTTCATAGCAAGAAGATTGGTAAATGTGTTAAGGCAGCCTAAAGATGCCCTGGTTAAAAGTTCAGGAGACTATCTTGAATTCAACTTTATAAAAAGTAGTTTCCTTTCCATTCTTTACGAATTTGTTAGTCTTTCACTCTTGACTGAAAGTGTAAGTTTCCCCAAAATTTATGCATTGAAATTCTTGTGCCCAATGTCATGGTATTAGAAGGTGGAGCCTGTGGGAAGTGATTAGATCATGAGGGTGACGCCCTTGTAAATAGAATTAGTGCCCTTATAAAAAGACATGAGAGAGCTTAATTTATCCCTCTCTGCTTGCCCCCACGTGAGGGTATAAGAAGACAGCCTTCTGCAAGCTAGAGACAGCCTTCATCAAAAACTCCACTATCCTGGCACTCTAATCTCAGACTTCCACACTTTAGAACTGTGATAATAAATGCTTTTTGTTTAAGCCACCCAGCCTATAGTATTCTGCTTCATCAGCCCAAACTAAAACACTCAGCTTCTGCTTTTTAGCTCTAAAGTCAAAACATCATCCTTATATATTTCAAAGGAAGGTCAGTGCTAATAGGAATAGAATAGAGAAAGATGAAAACTTTGTCACTAGTGAAAAAAAAGGGTTTGAATAAAAGACAGTTTTCTGTAGTTTTGAGTAGAGGCTATTATGATAGAATCTGTACCCTAGGAAGAAAATTTCCACATTAGAGCCAGCTCCTGGCAACCTTCAATTGCTTCCTACTCTGAGGAAATGTTGGAGAAGTATCTCCCAACCCTCAGCCCTGGGCTTTTCCCTTGGCCTTGGGGTAATCATAGACCACAGACCCAACAAAGTCATCACTATCTGCAAGTAGGGACACCTCAAGAGTATGTGATCTTTGGCCAAAGGAATGTAGCCTACTTTCCTGTAAGAGTTGTATTATCACAAGGAAAAGAAATTTCTTTCTTCCTTATTTTCCCAAAAGGCTTTCAAAGTCTCCACCCAAAATAGAACAACGTAATTTACTACAAGTGGTTATCACTGTCCTATGGATTGGCGCTTCGATAGAATTAATGGATCTGACTTAGAATTAAAAAGCACAGTGTAAATGCACCTACTGCCCAGCTTTGCTTAGGTGATCACACTCTACTTCAGTAAAAATGAGTAATATTGTTAGCTGAACTCTAGGCATGAGATGGTGTTTAACTGTGCTCTGTAAACCTTTTACGAAAGCAAACCACATGTGTTTATTCAGAACATTTTAAATGTGGGCAGAAATAAAATCCTAGACCCTTCGTTGGTACTACATCCATTTTAAGACAGTAAATACAAGAGAAGTACCTATAAACACTCCCTCTCTTAAATATTTCTGGCTTTCAACCTTTGTTTCTATTTTTCACTAAAATTTTGTGTTGTACAATGTGAAATGTAGGTCAAGTTGTTGGTAAGTGCCGGATAAAATCTGTTTATACCAAAAGTAAATGGTAAAATCCTCCCAGCCTGACATAGTTTAAAAATATTACTTCTGTAAATATGCTATTCAGGGTATTCCCCCAATTCATTTAATTTTGAGCCATTCTTAACATAGACCTCTCTGGATACTGGATTTTAATCACAGTTGTATAGCTTTCACTTGAAGGAAAATTTTTAAGAATATCATGACTCTTTACAAACAAGAGCCTTTACTCCTGGAAATGACAGTTGAAATCTTATTCAGGTTGTTTTGCTTTATGTCCAGTAAAAACAGAAAGAACCCACATGCAGGGGCAAGAAGTGTACTATGAATTAAGTGTTTGTACCACCCCCAAATTCATGTCAAAATCCTGCCCCCAAGAGATGGAATGGATGTGGAGTCTTTGAGAGGTGAGTAGATTTATATGTGGTCATGAGGTTGGAGTCCCCACACTGGGGTTGGTACCCTTATAAGAAGAGGGAACGACCAGAGATCTCTCCTCTCCACTATGAGGACACAGCAAAAAAGTAGCCATCTGCAAGCCACAAAGAAGGCCCTCACCAGAAACCAAGTCCTGTCAGCAACTTGAACTTGGACTTCCAGCCTTCAGAACTATGGGAAACAAATGTCTGTTCCCAATCTACGGTATCTTGTTATAGCAGCACAGCAGAGCAGGACAAGGTGAAACTCCAATGTTGAAGACATGTCAGATACATAGAAACCACTGCAGATTCAGGTGGAAATGCCCCTCAGAGATGTCCAAACTTTAGATTTCTCTGCCACGTTGGAAAAAGAAGAGTTGTCTTGGGTCACACAGTAAATACACAGGCACTAACAAAAGCTAATGAGCCACAAAAAAGTCCATACATATTTTCATGATATCCACCATCACAGATAAGCAAAAAAGCTCTCACATAATCCACATGTGGCCAGCAGGCTGCAGGTTAGATACTCCTGTATGAACATACTTTACTTCCTCAGCAGTGATTTTTAAACAATTTCATGTAAGAAAAATCTCAACATTGTAGCACAAGCAGAAAAAAACTGGCAGCAATACACTAATATTAGTTCTTTGAAAACACAGAAGAAATGTCCATCAAATTTTGGTCATCAGAGAGGAACTTCCAGGCTCTTCCACTTGACTTCTGCTTATTTTCCTATTTTGGATGTGTCCTAGGATTAAAAAAGAGGATTAAAAAATAAATAAATAAATGTTAACTTCACCATTAAAAAAAAATGCTTTGCGGTGTGTGACAACCTTTTAGGGACAGGACACATTTGTAAGAGGGACTTTACGTAACAAATGATATCAATGTAACCTGGTTCTTTGTACCCTCAATGAATCCCCAACAATTTTTTTAAAAATGCTCTGGTAAGAAGCAGTTTAAAACTCTTAGTAAAGGGCAGCACCTGTGGCTCAAGGGAGTAGGCGCCAGCCCCATATGCCGAAGGTGTTGGGTTCAAACCCAGTCCTAGCCAAAAATTGCAAAAAAAAAAAAAAACTCTTAGTAAAATGAGATGTTACAAAATATATTGACATGATTGTGCCTGATATATAAAAATCTGGCTCTGCTTGTAGCTATCCTGAAATTTATAAAAAATCATAAACTCCCACCATGTGAACTAAAAGTTCCTTCGTCTGCTGTCTCTATGACCACCTCTCAGTCATGAACTGATGGGCCAGCAATTCTCAAGGCATCTAGAGCAGTGAGCAGTGCAGGGAAGCCAAAAGAGTTGGACTTTTACAAAGCCTCTGGAAATAAGTAAAAAAAATGTGTGTGTGTGTTCCATGTATGTTATTCAGTCAGGTACTTCATAACCACACTTCCGTCAATGACATAAACTTATATGAGAATGTGGTCCAGATGATACCAGAGCTAAAATATTATTCCTATCATCTAGTGACTTTGCGGCCATTTTAATGTTATAGCACAATGCATTACCACACGTCTGTGGTGATTCTGGTGTAAACAAACCTATGACACCACCAGTCCTATAAAAGTACAGCACATACAATTATATACAGCACTTAATAATGATAATAAAGGACTATGTTACTGGTTTATAGATCTACTACACTGTACCTCTTATCATTATTTCAGAGTGTACACATAAACAGCTTTAGGCAGGTCCACTAGGAGGTATTACAGAAGAAGGCATTGTTACCACAGGAGGTCAAACTCCGTGGGCGTTACCACCCCTGAAGACCTTCCAGTGGTACAAGATGTAGCAGTGGAAGACAGGGATGATGAACCTGACCCTGACCCTAGGCTAATTAACATGTGTGTGTGTGTCTTAAGTTTTTAACAGAAAAGTTTAAAAACTATAAAAAAAATAACCAGAAAAGTTTTATAGAATAAAGATATAAAGAAACATTTTTGTACAGCTTTACAATGTGTTTGAGTTCTAAGTGCTATTACTGAAGAGCCAAAAGTTTAAAAAGTTTAAAAGTTTATAAAGTTAAAAAGTTGCAGTAAACCAAAGTTAACTGATTATTGAAGAAAGAAAAACATTTTTTATTAATTTGGTATAGCCAGTGTACAGTGTTTATAAAGTCTGTAGAACTGGATAGCTATGTCCTAAGCCCTCCCATTCACTTACCGCTTACTCAATGATTCACCCAGATTAACTTTCATTCCTGTAAGCTACATGCATGGTAAGCGCCCTTCTATGGGTGTACCATTTTTTATACTTTATACTGTATTTTTACTGTTCCTTGTTTAGGTTTTGTTGTGTTTAGATATGCAAATACTTACCATTATTTTGCAGTTGCCTACAATACTCAGTATAGAAACGTGCTGTACAGGTTTGTAGCCTGGGAGAAATAAGTACCATACCATGTAGCCTGAGTGTGTAGTGGGCTGTGCCACTAGGTTTATATAAGGACACTCTATGATGTTCACATAGGGATGAAGTTTCCTACAAAGGCATCCTCAGCATGTATTCCCATTGTTAGGGGTCACGTATATATCCAGGTTGTTTGAAGATACCTTTTCCTAATTTTTTTTTTTTTTTTGCAGTTTTTGGCCAGGGCTGGGTTTGAACCCGCCACCTCCAGCATATGGGGCCAGCACCCTACTCCTTTGAGCCACAGGCGCCACCTACCTTTGGCTAATTTAACCCCCAAAAATAAAATAAGTTTTTATACAATGTCCAAGCAGATAGGTACACATGTAGTCATTTTGGAGAAGGGAATAAACTGCTTGATACCAAAGATTCCTCCAGTATAACAAAACAGTGATAAAAACTATCACAGCTCTTGACCATTGGACTTTGTGAAGTGGAATCAACCAAGAGCTGTGGTGTGGCAGGAGAGTGTTCAAAGTAACTCATCTAGATCCTGGAGCAGGCCCTCATCTGGCAAAGTACTCAGGTTTGGAGTCATCTTGACCTGAATCAAAGGCTACTTATGTGGCAGTACTCTTTGGAGGTTGAAGGACAGAAATGTATCACTGAAAACTGAGCACCCACCACCATGAAACAAATCCAGGTATAAACCACAGTGGAAGGCAATAAAAACATATCAAGGAAAAAGATATGCTGCTTAGAATTTTGTGAAGAAGACATAGATGATGTGCACTGATGTACGGGGTATACTCCGTAGGCTTTTCTGACCAAGGTGACCCTCTTTAACCTCCACACATTTAGTTCTAACAGGTGCTAAAACCACAACTATATTCCTGTCGCAAGTAGGATCTGTCTTGTTAAATGACAAGTTTCTACAACAATTCAGTTAGGTCAATTCTAGTCCTGACTTTACCATGGACTAGATCAACGAAAGCTTTAAATGAAGATGATGTTGCCAGTGCTTTGAAAATAGGTGGCCAGTGGTAAGACTATAAGGAAGGCAAGACAAAAAACTTATAGTATTTCTTTCCAGGGTTTGTCTAGGTCATGAGCCAAATAAATTGGAGGCCTCTAATTCGGAGAACAGGAAATGAAGAAAGTCTGTTCCTCTTATAAAAACAGTATCACATCCTTCCTGTGCATACTTAAAAAACAAATATTTTACTTTCTTATGGTGATTTAAGTGCCCTTCCCTATATTCCTTTGGAATAATTCTTACTATGAGCTGAGCCACCCTCTCACCAATAAACCTCAGGACTCTGGCTGGCTGTTTTCTCAGGGTTTCAGCCTGGGTGGCCAGGGAGCAGTGCATCACTGGATTCCACACAGGAAAGGCTGTACCAAACCATGCCCCAAGACTGGGGGTTCCATTCTTTCAGTTCAGAAGTGCTGTGGGCAGATCCCAAGTGGAGAAGCATCAAAGTACTCCCCAGTTGGGGTTGATCCTTATGAAACTGCCCTTTCTCTACCAGTTCAGTATAAAGGAGTAAAGCCAAACTGTGACAGAAGGTACCAGGGATGTTAAATACAGGAGCACAAATCCAAGTTCCCTGCTTATCACCCTCTCAGAGCCACAAAGCATGGTCTCACGGAGTTCTAGAATTCTTTGAGTACCTTCTATGAGCTGGCACTGCGTGAGGTGCCAAAGAAAGAGTAATGAAGAAGGCTGGGGTGGGTCCCTAGCCTCAGGAAGCTCGCCATCTAAAAGATTTCCTCACGTGCTTTTGTTTAACAGTTTTATAGTTTTAGCTCTTATATTTAGATCTATGGCCCATTTTGAGGTAATATGATACAACATAAAGGTTGAGATTCATTTCTTTTCCCACAATTATCCAATTGCTCTAGCACCATCTGCTGAAACAAACACACCCTTTCCCCCATTGTACTGTATCGATACCTCTTCTGAAAATCAGTTGCTGATTGTACACATATCCATGTAAGTTAATTTCTGGACTCTTTATTCTGTTCCGTTGATTTGTTTGTCTCTCTTTACATCAATACTAAGCCATCTGGATGACTGAAGCTTAATACTAAGACTTAAAATTAGGCCATTTAAGTCTTTCAATTTTGTTTGCCTCTTTCAAAATTGTTTTTTTTCCCTAAATTCTTTGTATTTCCATGCAATCAGCTTGTCGAAAAAAAAGTCTGCTTATATTTTGTCAGTGTTTTGAGTTAAATTTATAAATCAGTTTGGGGAATTAACAACAATATTGACTATTTCCATTTGTGAGCATACAAAATTCCTGTTGGGCCCCTATACCTGTGTCCTCCATCTTTCTAGGTATTTTTCTGAGACTTTTTAAGAATAATATCTCTAATAGACTCTGTCCATAGAACATGCAGTATTGAAGCCATAAGTGATGTGCAACAAATTTTAAAAGTTGATAGTATTTGCTTAAGAAATGGAATGAAAACAGACTGTTGGGTATTATAACAAATAACAGAAGATTTGGGTGACTGCATCTAAATTGTGCTGATATGCTTTTTTGCTAGCAGTTTTTTTACTTGATACACTGTTAGGCCTTTATGTATTTCTTCTCTTTGGATTGCATAACTATGTTATCTAGTTTCACTTTTACTTGAAGGATATGTACCTTCACTTTCAGTCTCTCATTCCCTAAAGTGGTAAATCCTCTGCTCTGACATAAACTGTTTGCAAAATTTAATCCCTGGATAGCAAAAAAGGGTGAAACCTCAAGATTTCACATCTGGGTTTTTCCAAATAGAAATAAAAGAGTATACCTTTTTAGATGCACCTGAGTATGACATATGGTTAGGATTAATATTCAACAATCCGTGGCCAGGCACATGGCTCATGCCTGTAATCCTAGCATTCTGGGAGGCCAGGGCTGGTGAATTGCTTGAGCTAAGGAGTTCAAGACCAGCCTGAGAAAAAGCAAGACCTGGTCTCTACTAAAAATAGAAAAACTACCTCGGCATTGTGGCAGGCACCTGTAATCCCAGCTACTCAGGAGGCTGAGGCAAGAGGATCTCTTGAGCCCAGGAGTTTGAGGTTGCCGTGAGCTATGACACTCTACCCAGGGCCCAAGTAAGACTCTGCCCCCTCCCCCCCGCAAAAAAAAAGAAATTTAACAATCCATATAGCTTAGAACCAAAATATCAGAAAGGATGCCTATCATAAACAACTCAGAGAGCAATTGTGTTGCAAACTAGCCGAATATGAACCCTATTCATTGACATCAGGATAAGCTTGTGTGAGTAACCTCAACTGTTTCATCTGAAGAGGACTGGACACTAGTCACATTTTACTGTGGACAAAGTTGCTAATAACTTCTCACACTTTCATTTTCAGAATTGCTAGCAGCCTCAGGCAGTTCCTCCTGCTTCCCAGTGCATCCTCCCCACCCCCACACCTATGGCACACCGCTAATATTTCTCTCCACCAAATCCTGGAATTATAGGCTTTCTGTGCTGAGAGGGGTCTTAGAAAATGCCCTTGTTTCACAATTGGGGAAACAGAGCCTAGAAACAAAATACTCGCTCAAAGTGCTACACCACACAGTGCTGGGGCAGAACCTAGGCTGGAACTCAAGCTTCCGGCCATCCGCGGCCTTTAGGAGCTGTCCCAGAACACGGCGTCAGAGACATTTGTTTAAACGATTATGTTTAGGTATCAATTATTATGGTAGAGCTCCGCCTATTTTTTTCTTTTTAATTGAAGTAATAAATAAAACTTTGTATTTTAAAATTTTCAAATAGTATAGATTATATGCAAGTGTCTCGCTCACTCTCCCACCTGACATGCCTTTATTCTCAGATTGCTGTTTACCTCTCTTCCTGCGTTTTTACACACGGATAAGTTCTTTGTACCCGCAAACATTTTATGTAGCCATCTCCATGAATATTTCGGTGTAAAATATTAGCATCTCAGAAATCAGTGCCAAACATATCGCATTCTTAAAATAGGGAATACTCTGGTGGTCAGTGATATCTTGTTTTTAAAACTTTTTAGTTGGCAAATAAAAATTGTACAAATGTGTGAGGTACAATATGATGTTTTGGTATTGTGGGTGCATTGTAGAACGATTAAATCAAGCTCATTCACCTGATGGACTTACCATTTTCACCTGATGTACTTATCATTTTCGTGGTGAAAACATTTAAAATCTACTCTCAGCTCTAGTCAGTATGCTACACACAGATTATTTTTATTTATTTATGCATTTATTTATGTTTAGAGGTGGGATCTCTCTCTGCCACCCAGGCTGGGGTGACACGATAGTGTGATGGTCGCTCATTGTACCTCAACCTCTTGGGCCCTCCTTCTGCCTCCGTCTCTAAGATTGCTGAAATTACAGGTGTGAGCCACTGTGCCCCGCCCAGATAAATTCACAATTAAGAATTCTTATATGTGAATTTTAAAAGCAAATTTCTACACAGAGTTTTGTTTTCAAGGTGATTTTTTAAACAAGTATTACAATTACCTATGTTTGGCATTTTGGGGTTTGCTTATCTGTTTGGTGGCTTCTCATACGGGAGACTGCCAAAGCGACCACAGTGTGCCAGACGATCTCTGCGCACTCAGCACCATCTCAGCTTCACGAGGGAGACACCCATGAAAACATTTCCCAGAATCCCTTTTAACTATGGTTCTGGGTTACATTCTGTCAATGAAAGAAGTCCCACCAGACTGAGAAGGCAACGGAGAAGGGGGAGCTATAATTCTCTAGCCAGCGGGTTTAGGGACAAACATGTGGGCAAATGGAAGAGGACAGGTGTTTATAGCAGTCACTGAGAAAGCTCCTAAAACTCACCTGCTGCCTAACTTGTAAAAAGCTTCACGAAGAGCAAGGTAACTAATGATTATTAGGACAGAAATTCCAACCATTTCCCTAGACCCAGGTTTCATTCCTGGATCCAGTGGGTCCATCACCAGGCATGACCCACTGTCCGCTGTGCTGCTCGATCCCTCTTCAGATTTCCTTTTCCTAAGGTTTGTTTTGATTCAAGGTGCTTGAAACAGCGCTGTAAATCCCCCTCTGATATTTTCTTTAGGGGTATTGCTAAGGACACTGTCTCCCCTATAATGATCAATTGAGAAATTTCTTTCAGAACAAATTGCTGAAGGAAATATTTGCATATTTAAGAAATAGTGGATTAATTAACTATCAGCTTTGGTTGTTAGGAAAATTATGGTCAAATTTTCATTCAATTTTCCAAAATTCTGTGAGGGCATAATGGTTCATGTGTGTTTTATCATCTTGAGTTTTTACTTTCTTACTAATTCATCCTTTCCCTGATTCATATTTTTTTAAGACTAGACTAGTGCAGTAGGGAGAAGGGGAGAAAGAGTAGAACAAGGAGTTCAATCTGTAACTGACTGTGAACAATCAAGTGAGATAACTCACTACCTTTGGACCAGCCCACATCTTTTAATTTGTTCTATTTTTCCATTTTGTCAGTTTTACATTGGTATTTTTTACTATCTCTCCTAATTAAATACATACTTCAGGCATAAATGTTTTACAATACATGTAGCCCAGATTTCCTCACACCTCATCACCATGCAGGTGCAAGCAGGGCAATCTGAACAACAGCTGAAAGGTTGACTAATCTATACTCTCATTTTCTTTGGGTTCCTGTATAACACGCCATCCCCGCCCCCAGCCAAATGTTTCTGGAAGTCCTCAGTGGGTGCTTCACTCAGGTTCACGTGCCTCTGTTCTCTGTCATGCCTCACTGTGGTAGGTGCACATCATGGAAGTGTATTTCTTTCCTCCAGTGACAGTCTTAGATGAGTGCTCAGGTCAGCAGGGCGGCTCACCTCTTTGTAGTTATTCAGGATCCTACGTTGATGGCCATTCCCAACATGGGACTTCCAAGGTTTTCTAGCATTGAGAACCCAGTCAACTAAAGATGGTAAAAAGCTTTTAAAAACATTTTTTGAAGACATAGAAAAACATATGTAGGAGATTTTTATGAGTCAAGCCTAAAAGTGGAATACAGCATCTATATTCACATTCCATTAAAAAGAACTTTAGTGACATGGCCCTACACACCCATGAGGGAGGCTGGGAAATGTAGTGTGGCTGCATTCCAGGAAGAAGAGAAGAAGGGATTGGGGTACACAGCTAATGGTTTCCTCTAAAGTATATTTTCTTCGAATCTTTTTGCTATATTTTTCCCCACATAAATAGGATCATACTGAATTCTGCAATATTCACTTAAAATTCTATTGAATTTTCTATTTTCTATTGAAACTAGTAGTTGAACAACTACACACCCACAGGAGAGAAAAACACATTTAAATTCCAGAATGGGGCAGGGTGAGTAGGGAAAGGGGATGTGGTAAACCCTCACCTATCAGACACAATGTAGGGATCTGTCACACACCTCCCGGTTCAAGGGCTTAACTGCAATGTGGGCTTTACCGAACACATGTAAACCATGTAACCTAATTGTACATACCCTTACATTAATCTGACATAAAAAAATATATAAATTATACTAAGCATTTTCCTATCATAAAATTGTCTTCAAAAACAGTTTTTAAAAACTATGGTTTATTATTTCAGCTCATATAGACCAGAACTTATATACCTACTTTCCTGCTTTGGGATACTTAGCTTCTTTCCAATTTTCAGTTTAATAAATGAAGCTGAAATTGAAATATTATTTAAAAATTTTAGCAGCTTCTCCAAAACTTCCCTTAGGAAGGATTTTTGCGAGTAGAATTGTAGGGTCAAAGGATATATACATGTGAAAAGGGTATGTTTTATTCCCACTCCACTTGATTAGTTGGGGGAAAGGGTAAGCTCGGCTTGTTTAGTCACATTCTAGTATAGATGCAGGAGATTTCCTTTCCTGGCGATCATCCTTCTCTGTGTCAAGGGCACACCTTCTGTCTCAGGGTATCTAAGAGTGTCCTAAGCCATCGAAAAGAGTTACACAAGAATTGAGCAAAATCTCTCTTGAATGATCCCTGGGAAATATGCTGTCCTAACCTTAATGCTGGAAGGCTTTCACCCATACCGATATGAAGGGCATTTATACGAAAAGGAGTATAATTTTCAGAATGAGTATTTATGATAGAGACTTTATGGTTTTAAATATATAGGTCCTCGGCAGAGGTTATCTATAATATTCACTAAGATGGATCACTGAATGGTCCACAGATGCTGGCTTTGCTCCTAAGTGGTTCCGTGATGCTAGCAAAAATGTACTCACTCTAGTGTAAACTAGAACCCATTGCATTCCTACTCACAAAATATCTCCAGATCTCAGCATCCCTTGACCCTGGCATATACATTTTTAAGTGTTGTATAGGTATAGTTTGAAAAATTCTTATCAGCAATGCTTGGGACCAGAAGTGTTTCAGATTTCAAAATTTTTTAAATTTTGGAATATTTACATTATACTTACTGGCTGATTATCCCAAATCCCAAAATCCAAATCCAAAATGTTCCAGTGAGCATCACAAAAAGTTTCTGCTTTTGGATCCTTTCAGATTTTCAGATTTGGGATGCTCAATCGGTACTCGGTTTTTGTTTGTTTGTTTGTTTGTTTAGCAGGACCAGGCCAGTTTGAACCTGCCAAGCCAAGAAGGTAAAATACACATGAACCATTATGCCCTCACAGAATTTCTGAAAAGTGAATGAAAATTCGACTGTAATTTTCCTAACAACCAAAGGTGATAATTAATCCACTGGTTTCTTAAATATACATTATGTGCTTTGGCAATTAGTTCTGAAAGAAATTTCTCAGTTGATCATCATAGAGGTGACAGCATCCTTAGTGATACCCCTAAAGAAAATATCAGATTTACAGCGCTGTTTCAAGATCAACTGAAACACAGGGCCAGCGCTCTCAACCTGTACTTGTAAGCTGCTTCAAACTCTTTATGCAATGCAGTGATGTACAAATAAATAAATAAGGAAAATTACATATTATAGGATAGGAGTTAGCACACTATAGCCCACCAGCCAAATCTGGTTTGTGGCCTATTTTATTAGAATACAGGCACATCCATTCATGTCCATCTTGTCTATGGCTGCTTCCTATCACAATTGCAGAGTATTTATGATAGAGACTTTATGGTTTTCGATATTCACTATTTGTCCCTTTACAGCAAACTGTTACTGACCCCTACCCTAGAATCTAGACTAAAACTACCCAGCAAGGTATTGTATTCACATTCTCCCCCATCCACCTGCTGGGCTTGTTCAGCTCCGTATAACTTTCTTACTTTAATTACAAACATCTTGTGTTATATTCCTGCATCTGATCTCTGTCACTCTCGACCATTTACCCCACTTGCCATAATTAATTTTTAAATTTCGCTCCTCTCTTCCTTCAATTTTGGCTCATAATTAATGTGCACACACTATATGTTGGTCACCCAAATTAATAAGGAATATGCTAAGTGGCATTTTTCTCTCTGAAAATGAAAGACACAAGTATTTTCAAATGTGTGGGGAGCAGTACTATTGATATTTCTCTTTCTCTTTTTCCAAGTAAATATTATGCTGTGTCTGTGTGGCCATAGCCATTTCCATCATAATAGACTCTACAAACCCAGGATTACCTCATCCCCACAGAAACAAAGGGGGAAAGGAATTAGGCTGAAAGGAAAGCTGAAGTAAAACCATCTTCAGTGATTTCAAAGGGACTTAGAAATAACAAAGTATATTTCTTTCAAATAAATGTGCCCTTCTTTCAAAAGACTATTGTGGCAGCCCTAAAAATTGCCATTAAATGCGAAGAAAAACAGAAAAGATCATTGAAATTAAAAATCAATTAGAGAAATTCTAAAATTTAACATATTTGCCTAAAGCAAATGAAATAGACCATGAGAAAACACACAGCTATTTAGGAAGTGCAGATAAAATTGCAAGATACTTCTGTTTCCTGGTTAAACAGCTAGTTAATCACTGTTTTCCAACTGACGTAACAAGGATGTACTTGCGTGTATTATTTACAAGACCAAATACATGATTAATAAAAAGACAGTTTAAAACACCCTCTTTTAATGTTTTTGTTATACAAGTGGACCCAGATTTGTGATTAAACCTCGTCAGAGAAGCATGTGAAAGAGTGGTATGAATCATTACCGATTTCCTGCCTTGCCCCTTTCCAAAGAAACTCATCCTTTTCCCCAACTGAAAACACATAAAAAGTTGACAGTTATAAAACCATGTAGAAAAAAAAAAAAGCAATTTGTTTAAAAAAAATTTTTTTAATCTGTAATACGAAGCCTTCTTACCTAAATGCTAATATGTCACTTAAGTCCTTCCTGGAGGTATAAAAGTGATTCATAGTTTAATATAGTTAGAGATAATTTTAGAAAGAGCCCCTTTTGTTTAAATGAATGTGAAACCTTTTGCCAAGCCTTGAAACTGCTGCTTTCATTGGCATGTTGACTTTTAAAAGGTGAGATAGACTAGAGTCTTTTATGGGGGGAAAAGGGGGACTAAAAAGTCTCCAAAGACTTCTGCCTACATTACTGTGGTCCTACTGTTTGATGAAATCTAAGGGTTGCTCAAGTAAAAAACAATTTTCAAAACTTCACATGGTGTTGAAAGACAGATCTATTTTCAAGTCTTCATATTCAGGAGTCTTTCCCAAACTAACATTCATCCTTTTGCCTCTTTTCTTTCTGCCGTGTACTCTGAGAATTGGGTATTGAATTCATTTTCTCCCTCCATTTCCAGCCCCATCTCTACATATCCTTTATAAAGTGTAAACAATACCATCTTTGGGCAAAAATATGAAGAAAATGTCTGTTTGGGGCCTCTCTGATCTTTTCTTTCCTTCTCTCCTCCTTTAATTTTGCTCCTATCTTCCAAGAATCTAGTACCACATGCTGGGCGCAGTAATGGTTAATCTGATGCTGTTTAATACATTACCCAAAACTTACTGACTCAAAACAATCAACATTTATTATTTCACACAGTTTCTGTGGGCTAGGATTTTGGATGTGACTTAATGAGTTGGTGCTGCCTCAGGGTCTTTCCTGAGGTTAAAGTCAAGAGTCAGCTGGGGTTACAGTTTCACTGGGGCTGGAGAATCCACTTCCAACATGACTCATTCACATACCTGGCCCGTTAGTGCTGGTTGCTGGCAGGAAGCCTCAATTCTTCATCCCAAGAAACTCTCTAAATACTCTCCTCGTGATATGGAAGCTGGCTTCTCCCAGAATGATTGACCTGATGGGTGTCCCAGAGTAAGTAAGGCAGAAGATTCAATGTCTTCTGTGACCTATGCTTGGACGTCACAATTGTGAGCCATTTGCACAATGTCCTATGGCTTGCACGGGTGACCCTTAATCAAAGTGGGTGGGAACATCACAGAATGTGGCCAACAGGAAGTGAAATCATCAGAAGCTGCCTCAGACCCTGACTACTCAAGGTTTTCCACACTGGCCTGATTTACGTGTCCTGGTGCTCTTCTCCAGAAGGCCTCTCTAACAATTCTCTTGGTTCCCTATTCTTTACTTAGGATAGCTTTGATGATCTGATAAGTTAATGTTTTGTTGTTGTGCTCAGAGAACGCTGTGGAGGGAAAAGTGTAGCTTCTAGAAGTCATTCATCTGAAAATGAAAGAGCCAAAGCTTGAGCAGTAACTCTACCAAAGGAAACATCAGGGATACAACCATCAGCTGGGGAATGGATCCTGGAGAAATTTCACCATATAGCCATATACATGCTTCAACAATTCCTAGTCTGAGTTTGTAGGAACAATCTGGACAATGGATGATTCTAGTCATAACAAGTTGTTACTTCATCTCTCTGACTAGTCCCTGTGCACACTTGTGCGTCCTCAGAGCCTGGCAGAGTAAGCATTCAATACATACTAGTTGAATGAAAGAAGGAAGAGCCAGACGGACTTCATTTCTGAGTAAATGATAGCACAGATATAGCTACACACCTGCTTTACAGAAACTCAAGAGGAATATCTTCAATGAATAACAGCAGAAGGAAGGCAAAAGAAAAATCATTCGACAGACTTTAAATCAATGCAACACACTTACTACCAGAAAGGAACAATTATTAATAGAAGCAGAAGTCTCTGAGATTAAAACCAGGAACAGGATGACTTCATTCGAGTTATGTCTTTGAGATTAAAAATAAAAGAATTACAAGCAGTGATTGTCAGAGACTAACAATACTAATTTCATTTACAGAGCGCCTAACTTGGGCCATGTGCTTCACATATCTTATCAATACCTCTTTCAACAACCCTGCAGGACACCTCAACGTTAGGGACCTCATTGGAAAAGGAAAAACAGCTATGAAAAGCAAATGGTATCTACGGACCAGGGATTCAAACCTGGGTTTGTCTGACTTCAAAGCACAAACTTTTTCTCAAATGTTATGCTGACTAACCTATTGCCTTTATTAAAAAAATGAAGCAGACTCTTTGATTATTACTAATGCAATCTAGGGACCTCCTTGGCTCCTTCCATCATGTTGTCAGATTGGCTCAGGGCCCAGTGGGAGAGGACAGGGACTCAGTGTGGTTCATCCCTGACCACACAACTTCCTTAGCGAATATGAACATAATATAATTGGGTTAAGGCTCCCCTCAGCACTGAAGTCTGTAAACTGGTCATGTGTACAATGTGGTTGCAGCAAGGTAGAAAGAAAAGACTAAAATATTTATATTTCTTTAAAAATAGTAAGTCAACTTTACTTCCCTCTCTATCAGATGCACTCATATAGTTGATTTTTCTGTGTACCACAATTTTTGTATTTGGTAGCAACATTCATCTCTATATGTGAATTCTAAGATGTAATCAAGGATTTTAATGAAAAAAGGAAGAAAAGGAAATTATCCTCCACATTCACATATGGCCACCCAGCATACAACCTCCAAAGAAAACAATCATCCTCAAACTACAAATTTAGAGTTTTTAAGAATGTTGGAGACAATGTGCTGAATACCATCCTCTGATCACCCAGTGCTACACAGAAGTCCTTAAGAAAGATGAAAGAAAAGAAATGAAGACATTCTCCTCAACTGGGTTACCAATAAACTTGCAAACGATTTGATCTTTTCTGAAAGTCAGTAAGAAATAGTAGCTTTTTTATTTCTTACAATTTCATAGCAACCTTCTAAAAGTATTGTCATTCTTTTCTTTGTATGTAATTGAGAGGTTGCCGTACAACTCAGGTTATCTAGAATTTTTAGTAGCGTCTAACATTTCAGCTTTCTCCTGGCATCATGGAGGATGCAAAGAAGTCTAAAATTTGTCTCGTTCTTGTTACAACAGTGATTGTGAAATTTGAGCATGCATCTGAATCATCTGGAAAACTTGTTAATTAAAATACAGAATGCTGGGCCTTACCCCTGGAATTTCTGAGTCAGCAGGTCTAGGGCGGAGCCTAAAAAATTACAGTTCTAACAAATTCTCAAGTGATACTGAAGCTATATCATCCAGAGACTACACTGGAGAACCACTGCTGTAGAGCTAAGTCTCTAGCCCAGGTGCAGAAGCAGGACAAAAACACGTGTGGAGGGAAGGAAATGAACACAGCAAAATAATATCAGACATGAGCTCAGACAGAAAAGCAGTTTAAGAACCTAAGAAGAGAGTGATTCCACAGGTAGGAGTTGCTAGGAAGGAAGTGACATGTGGGCTAGCTCCCCAGGAGGAAGGAGGAGGAAGAGGAAGACAAGAACTGCACCCAAGTGTACACGGGTTGTGCTTCACAATGCACCCAGCCCACTCTGAGGTGAGCTGCTCCACCGGCCAGCGGAGGAGCTGAGTGTTTGAATAAATACACTGGGGCCAGTGAGTGCAGAGAACCACGGAATGCAGACTAAAGAGTCTGTGAGCTTTAGGAACTACCAAAGGCTCTACTATGGTGAAAGAGTGTCAGTTTTCAGGACAACTTAATGATGGCTTTTGTGAGGATTAAAAGGCAACCACGTACCCATTTGATTGATGGAAGAAGAGACTAGACAAAGAGAAGGTGCTGGCTAGATGGCAAATGCTGTGAGCCAGGCCTGAAGTGCCAAAAACCTAATGGAAAGCAAGAGAAAGAGAAGGACCTGAGAGATAGAGAACTTAGAGACGCACCTGATTAAAAAAAAAATAAGGCCAGTGCTACGGAGAGAGAAAGGAGTCTAAGTTGACTGAGGTTTTGAACCAAATGAATGGGAGGAAAAATATAAGAAAACATTTCATTCTATTGGACCACATCCAGGTATTTCTGCTGACAATATAATACCAGAAGGTACTGACTTTTAGGGAGGAATGAGAGAGTCTATTTTGGCAAGTTTCAAACTTTCCCTCATCTTATAGGGTCAGAATTTCAAGTCTGAATCTCATTTGTGTCCAAACCCATTTAAACTCTTTAATAAGTGATTTCCTGTTTTAAGGAGGGGAAAAATGTATATTTTTGAAATTATTCAAAGGGCTTAAAGATTTCTTAGACATCAAACAACTCTTAAGAAATAATATTTTGATGATTTAAGTAAAATTAATCAAAAACATGTGGATTGAATTTCCTTTCAAATACACATCATGTTTAGAAAGTAAGGGTGAGACGGCCTCACAGAATGAGTTTGCTCTTCCTTCAAACTCAAAATGGCTGAAAACCTCTTCAAACACTAAAAATCCAGCCAAACTTGTCCTACCCTGGTTTCTGTGCTATTGAATATCAGAATCTTTCAGCCATTTTACCTTTTTAGTCAATGAATCAGGACATTGGTTTCCACAAGATAGAATATTTATGGACTGTTTTGACACGTATATCTGCAAAATAAGGGCACGCAGTTGAATCAGTTGAATGTTCTAATTAGAGATTACACACACATCCAAGATCACCCATTGATGACATTGCCCTGTGATCGTGGTTTTCACATTTGGCAAGAGAGACTGCTCTGAGTAAATCCTTCTCCCTGATGAGCTATGGGGAAGCTGACTAGCGATAGCTGTGGCCCACCTAGCGTGCTCACCACCAACCTACACACACACACACACACAGAGCAGCAGCAGCAACAAGATATATGGTTTTACTGCCATACTCTTTGACTTTCTGATTTTCCTTCAATACAAATTCCATTACCCTCTTCCTAAATCTTAGCATGCCCCAAACCTCCTCTTCCCACACTCCCAATTTCCACCTCCCTGATTCTTGCCTTGCACATCCTGTTTCTCCTCTGCAAAAGATGTCATAAAAAGCTATTCATCAGGTAAACAAATCCACAACTTCTTCACACCTGAGGAGTAGAAGGAACTTTATGTCATTTACTTCAGCCCCCTTGTTATCAGCCAAGTGAAGGGAGCTCCCCTATGCATCGCAGCTGGTCGGTGGCCAAGCCAGGATTAGAGTGCAAATCTCCTGATTTTCTGTCCAAGTTTGGGTGTTTTTATTTTGGGGGGGGTTTGGAGGGGGAGGGGGTTTGCCTTCATACCACACTATCTCTCAGATACCTGCTTTTTACAAGTAGTGACCACATTACTCCCAAGTGGCTGTCCTTTCCTTAAAACAAAAAGGAATCATTTCCCTTGCTGATTGCTCATCATTTTCTCTCAACTTGCTGCAAAACTATCCCAGCTGAAATGTCTATGGTCCACCTTTCTAAAGAACACTGTGAGCAGGGGAGGTATTATTGATCCATTGGTCCAACTTCCATGCTGTTCGTATCATATTTCATAATTTACCCAAATAATGCTTGAGATGGGGTTTCTTCCACACAATCATGCCCAGTTTAGGGCAGTGATTTGCAACCAGGGGTGATTTTTGCTCCCCCTATCTTTAGAGACATTTGTCAATGTCTGAAGACATGTTTTGTTTTTGCAACTTGGGCATCCTACAGGCATCTAGTGGGTAGAGGCCAGGAGCGCTGCTGAATATCCTACAATGCATGGCTAGCTCCCTATGTCGAAGAGTTATCCTGCCCCAAAAGTCAACAGAGCCAAATTTGAATCTATGTTTTAGGAGAGGGAGCTGCTCAAACATCTATTTAAGAATTTCAGCATATCTCTAGGTTTGAGGATAACAGGTAGGCCTTCTGTTTTGGAGCAGACATTGTACTCAGTGCTACTGCCAGATGTACAATCTGATCATCTTCCCACCTCGATATTAGAAACACGGAATGCTGTAATCCTACGAGGTTCTAGACAGAGTGAAAGATAAGTCTTCAGCCAGATATGTTCTTGAGTATGCCACATTAAAGACAAATAAAATGATAAACCCACTGGAAGGCATGATGTGCCTCACCCATTCTTGGGATCAACAACAGCTATTGGACCTGGTAGAGAATGTTCAAATGAATGCGGTGTCAATGCCCTGTAGCCGTCCAAGAACAACTACACAAGCATCTGTAAAGAATGCTTTGCCAAGTGAAAAATGGCCACGTGGTTTCTTTTGTTATTGTTGTTGTTGTTCTGCCAAGTGAAAAGCAAACGATGTTTTAAATATTTCAAGGAAGAAAAATCTCCCTTTGATACTACATCTTATTCACTTTCACCAAAATGTCATCTTGTTAGGCTGGGTGCTATCTGGGACATATCAAAAGCTTCTTTTATCAGTGTTATTTCTACTTTGAACACATTCCTTTAATTTAAGTCAGTATAACTGGTTTGTATTAAAATATTGGAAAGGTTCTTAGGTTTCAGACTGATAGTAAATCCATAAAAAAGCAAATGGCTTTTCCATTTCCGGGAAATCTAATGAAATATTGGGGAAACAAATGTGCTCTGGTGTGGAATATAATGGAATAATATTGAAGAATAAATATTGGCTTTCTGTTTTTTTGATAAGCTCTTTGAACTCTGGAGAATGTGAGAAAAATACCTTCCCAAGCTAGGGATCTGGGAACAGGAAGGTAAGAATGACAAAGGCTCTCTCAAAACTACTCCAGATTCTCCACACTGTAGAAACCTAAAACAAATTAAGGAAAGACCTCCCCTACAGACTTGGGAAATACAGCTCTCTTCCAGGTGGCAAGTTTTGTATCCCAAGGGTTTTCTCACTGTGATAGTCCCTACTAGGATCCTCAAAGTGAGAAAAAATACATGCCTAGGGCTTTTATCTCCTTCTCAACCCCTCCCCCACTACCACCAGTGAACACCCGGGATGACTTGGTAATGGTGGATACTGCCACAAGATGGCGGTCATAGTTTATCTTTATCTTCAGTGTCTTAACAAAATACCTGTGATGTTAAGTGGTGATGTCAAAGGGGTCTTTGTGGGGGTACATGTGGTATTATGGTGCCCCATAATCTATACTGGTGTCTTTCTTTCCATCCTATACACAATCTAAACAAAAATAAGGTATTGCTATGCAAACACAGCTTTAAGGCAAGTTTTCTTCCAACCACAGTACTCCCTATAAGTCCATCCTTTAACTGGAATGCCCATGGGTAGTATTTATATTTTTACCAAAAATTCTATCACTATGACTTATGCCCCTCAATTTACAAGCTATTGATGAACTATCACATTTTATAGATTATCATATGTCCCACACGCTCCCCCTGCCTTGGGGTGCCTTATTTACCACAGTCAGACAGACAGGAAGGAGGCCTCTTCTGCTCCCCTGTAGTTACCTTATCAATAACCCTGCCCACCCCATCTCTCCTTTCTGGCCTGTTTAAGTAGGATTGTGCTTCAAAAGAAACAAGACTACCTATTCTTCTGCCAGCCTAAATCCATCACTCTTAGTAAATTTGAACCACCCATCCTGCTTTCTACTTGGAGAATTAATTATCAGTGACTTTTGTATGAGTATGTTGAGTTTCTGATTTTCCATCAAAATATGCAAACATCTTTCCTCTTCCAGGACATAACTCAGGTACTTTCTCACCTACTAAGTTATTCAGGTCTCTATAGTTCTAGTAAAACTGCACTGAGGTTTTAAATTACCTCCCTGATTTCATTGGCAAATAGAGACTTCATGAATGTAAGCCTCTCTAGTTGGAGTGTCCCCCTACCTCAGTAACATCTAGGTCACATCATGTCTAGTCTTTACTCACAATGCCACTTGGCTTGTTGCATCTTTGTGTCTATGTGACTCTGTGTATAGTTGAATATGGGTGCTTGAATGTGTACGGTGGTAGTCAGGGTAGCTGTCAAAGGGCTCTGATCCAGGTGAGTAAGAGCATCATTGAAATTAAAGATACAGTAAAGAAACAATATTAAAACATCCAAATTACCTGAGTCTTTGTTCTTAGTTTGCAGGCCTTCAGAACTAGCGGTATAACAGTAATTTCTGACTTCAAAGTACTCACCCTGGCCATCTGATGATTGAAGTGAAATTTAGCAATAAGGTATGCCCCACTTTTTCTAGGATGAGTTTGCAAACTTAATTGTCCAACAGAGTGTGTGTGCATGAATGCACATGTGTGTATGTATAAATATGTTTAAAAGAAGCTCATCTACACAATATATTAGGGAAAGGCAAACCAAAATAATAAAACATCTTTTAATCATCAGACATTTTTTAATTTAAATAATTATTTAAATTTTAAGTCCTGACAAATAAACACGTACACTCAGATAGCAGCAATTATTCCAACTGGACAATATCTGTCCAAACTTAAAACGTGCAAACTGTTTGATCTAGCAATTCCACTTAACCAAATGGAGAAAAACTTGACAAGTACACAAAACCAGGGGGATCAATAAAGCATGGTTTGTTATTGAAAGAAATTGAGAAAGCATATGTCCATAATAGAGAAATAGTAGCTAAATGATAGTATATCTATATTACAAAGCACTGAGGACCATCAGAAAGAATGAAGTAGACTTTTTTGCTGTTGTTGTTGTTGTTACAGTTTAGCCAGGGCTGGGTTTGAACCTGCCACCCACAGTATATGGGGCTGGCGCCCTACTCACTGAGTCACCGGCACCACCCAATGAAGTAGATTTTTTACTCTTATTGAAAGACTTCTGAGTCTTGTTAAGGAGAAGTACAAGAAGAATAAAAAAGACATGATCCTATTTTCTTTTTCTTTTCGTTTTCTTCTTTCTTTTTTATACACATGTACATGTGTGTCAAATAGACTTTATTAAAGAATACTTAAGGTTGAACACAGAGGAAGGGGTCATTATAGTGACTCAAATGATTTGCAGCTGAATATGTTCTCCTTCTCCTTGTGAGTACTACTAGAATGTTTTCACTGACCACTTTACCTTGAATAGTAGCCCCATCCTTATGCCTTCTTAGTGGTTTTTCTCTATTCCCCATTTTGCTTAAAAAATAATAATGTATATATATATACATGTACAATGCAATTATCTTTTTATTTTACTTATTTTTCCTTTCATTTTTTAATTAGATGATTATGATCCACCTTGCACATTAGATTCCTTCAGCTTGTAACAGTGACTTGGAATGCTCAATAATGGCTAATTAAATGAAAGGATAAGTTAACAAAAACAGGCTCCCATTTTTTTCTTGACTTCCAGAATCTCCCAAGGTGTTTGCTGAAGATGGATTTTACACCTCAGCCATAGGAGATGAGAAAAAGGTAACTGTATTTTAATAAATTATGAAAGAAAGAAAGGAATTTGGCATGGGGTTTTGTTTGTGACACACGCTCATTAAAATATTTACTGAATGCACGACAAATCTCTGGTTCTAGAATTGGTATGAAGGAGATTGAGTCATTCCAGTATCTTAAAAATAATTATTGGCTGGGCACAGTGGCTCAGTCCTATAATCCCAGAACTGTGGGAAGGCCAGGAGAACTGCTTGAGGCCAGGTGTTCAAGACCAGCCTAAACAACATAGTAAAACCCCATCACTACAAAAATAGAAAATAAAATAAAATAAATTAGCTCACCATAGTGGCATGTGCTTATAGTCACGGCTATTCATGAGTCTAAGGCAAGAGAATCATTTGAGCCAAGATGTTGGAGGTTGTAGGGAGCTATGATTGTGCCACTGTACTTCAGCCTGGGAAACAGAGTAAGACCCTATCTCAGAATAATAATAATAATATATATATATATATATGTGTGTGTGTGTGTGTGTGTGTATTTTTTTTTCCTCGAGACAGAGCCTCAAGCTGTCACCCTGGATAGAGGCTGTGGCATCACAGCTCACAGCAACCTCCAACTCCTGGACTCAAGTGAGTATCCTGCCTCCATCTCCCAAGTAGCTGGGACTACAGGCACCCGCCACAACACCTGGCCATTTTTTGGTGGCAGCCGTCATGTTGTTTGGTGGGCCCGGGCTGGATTCAAACCCGCCAGCTCAGGTGTACGTGGCTGGCGCCTTAGCCACTTGAGCCACAGGCGCCACGCATATATATATATATATACACACACACACACACACACACATATATATGTAGAGAGAGAGAGAACCATTCAGGAAGACATATTTTAAAACACACATATATATGTAGAGAGAGAGAGAACCATTCAGGAAGACATATTTTAAAAGGCAAAAAAAGTACTTATAATATCTCTCTTATGCTTTTCTCTCTTGTCTTCTTTTATTGCTCTAGAAATATACATTTTTATTTTGAATTCTAGCCATATAGGTGTTTGAATAAATAAAATAAAAAACAAACAACTCTCCATACCCTTATTTCCACTCTCCTCCCACAGGACACCACCATTCAGTTAGGTGTACACTTCCTCTAGCATCCCATATGTATTTCACAGCTACGTATGTTCATGCCTCACTTTTTGTTGCTATTGTCCGATCTCCAAGGAGAAGTTCTACCTAAGGAAGTGACTAAAGAAATGATCTAAATTGTTGGAGGACTGGTGTTGGTGAAGTGTGTTATCTGAATAACTCATGATAACTGATATTTGCACATGTGGGAATCATGCAAAGCAAGGACGATTTGTCTATATGATCTCTCACTAACCTCTTGGAAAATTGGGTCCTGCGACGTTCAGAAAATTGGGTCCTGCGACGTTCATCTCCAGTCCACTGGTATTTCACATGCAAACGAAACAGTATTTCATAGTGGATAGGGACATAACAGTGTGGAGATAGAAACTTTAATTAATGGAAACGCCTAGAGTTGGCAGTAGGGGGAATGGAATTAGAAAGAAATTTGGAAGAAGAGAGAGAGAGACTTGCCTAGAGCTAGGAGACCAGTTAGGTAACTCATGCAAGCAAAAGAAGGTGTCAGGTAGAGGTAAATATATAGAAAAGAAGACAGACCATGAGTGATTTTTGCGAAGCAAAGTAGAAAGAATTTTGGAATTTGGTGAGGAATTGTGTAGGAAAGGGGAGTGTCAGAGATGAAGCCTAGGTTGCTAAGCTTGTTGCCTTCCCCTGAACCATGGCACACTGGGAGGAGAATCAGGTGTGGTGAGCAGACAACAGAGCTCTGAGGTCCATCTTCAACAGGTCAAGATTGAATGGTCTTTAAAATAGCCAGTGAGAAATGTTGAGTAGGAGCTCAGAAGAAGCATCTAGGCTAGAAACATAAGTACAAGAATCACTGACCTATAGAAAATGATGTTAAGTGTGACAGATGGGTACTGAATAAAACAGAGATAAGTATTTAACCCTCAGGAAATTATATCCCAAATGAAGACCTCAAAAGTAGCCCTCTCTGACTTTTTTCTGCCTTCTTGTCTCACGCTTTTCATTCTCCCTGAGGCTACCCCTAGAAACTAGAATCTCTCTTCTTCAAGATGGGCCATTGAAACCAAAACCCCTATTCCCCAAAGCCAGCCATAAACCCTAAAATATAACTCTAACTCTCCCCTCAACTTTCTGTGTAAAGACTGGCTATGAAGAAATTATCTGACCTATTGTTTGATTGTGGGTTATAAGAGCCCCATTCCAGAGAGAGTCATTCCCCAGACCAAGAAAGAAGGAATGCATGCTCGGCAAGGCCAAGAGTCTAGAAAGACAGGCCTTGCTGAGTTCCTCCACTGAGTCCGGTCATACCCTCTTTGTTCAATCACACTTCTACACAGCTATCCATACTTTATAGAACCTAAGTATAAAATTGGACAGTTTTGCCTACATCCTTGGGTCTTCATGACAAAGGCTCTTGTGTTGCATAAAACTATGATTAAATAAATCTAAATACTCTTTCTCCTATTAATCTACCTTTTCTCAGTCATTTTCAATGACCTTTCAGACAGTGATGGAGAAGTTTTACCCTTGGTTCCAACAGTGCCAGTGACAAAAATTGCCCAGTTTTGACAGAACTAGATCTGGTAACCATAAAGTCCACTGAGATTAGGCCCAACTGCCCTCTAGTGGAATTCAAACCATTTTAACAGCCTGCAACAAGAACTAGATTCTGCTAATTTTTACCTGACTGTGAGTAGAAATACTGTTTTTACAGAGAAAAAATGTACCTCAAGGCAAGACACCTCTCTCAGTAAGACTCTCAATAAAATGAGATTTCCACATCAATAGAATTTTTTTAAATAAAGCAAATCAATAGTTGTGATTTTGAAATACCAACCTATGGTCCCTTTTCTACAATTCAAAGATCCCAAAGTTTCTAAAAACCAGATTTTTAAAAAACTCATTTGTTGGCAAAAACTAACTTGGTCTGCACTCATTTGGTGGCAAAATCTGACTTGAATGTCCATGAGTCTATTTATATTTTCCATATTACCCCTCCCCTTAATGTAAATATCATGCATTTCATTGCAAAAACTTGATTGACTCTGGTTGCTGGTCCAGACACAAAGGAGGGTGTTATTAATACATAATGTGTGCATTTTGTTGCCTTTCTAAAACTCTAAAACATAAAATCTAAAATTTCTGAAATATCTCAGATCTAAAACTTCCAAGTCTCAATTGTCCCTGAGATTTTTAGCTAATGAATCTCTCAGATTACCAAAGGCAGAAAATACCCTACTATTTAAATTTTTAATCATAGGGATGTTTTAAGAAGGAAACTTTAAACAAAACATACACCGGCTCAAGTTCTAGAAGAGTTGAGAGTAATGCAATAAAGAATCAGAGCAAAAGGCACAGTACCAAAGTTTAACTATTCCAGAATTAACCATTAAATGAGGTGCCACTGTCCTGGTAAGGTGTGCATGCACATACATATACATGTGTGCACTTATGAGCAGGAGATAGGCATAAACTAGATATGTCTTCACTCTCTCAGAGTTGCAAGTCAAGACAAGGAGTCTCCCAGCTTTTAAGTTTTCAGAAAACATAATACAATACAGTGTACAGTACAGTGGAATTAGTAAGAGCCTGCATTCTATTATCTGGTTCTCTTCTTCATATAAGTTTTTCAAAAAAAAAATATTTTTTTGAGACAGAGTCTCCCTTTGTTGCCCTTGGTAGAGTGCTATGCTATCATAGCTCACAGCAACCTTGAACTCTTGGGCTCAAGTAATCCTCTTGCCTCAGCCTCCCCAGTAGCTGGGACTATAGGTACCTGCCATAATCCCAGCTAATTTTTCTATCTTTAGTAGAGATGGGGTCTCACTCTTCCTCTAGCTGATCTCAAACTCCTGAGCTCAAGCAATCCACCCTCCTCAGCCCTCCAGAGTGATAGGATTACAGGCATGAGTCACTCAACCTGGCCTAAGTCTTTCAAAATTAAGATCAGAAAAATCTAGATGAAGATTATATACAATGATTTTTTTCCCTTAAAAAGTACATAGTAAGTATAATAATAATGAGTATTTTCCACTAAAATCATGCCAAAGAAACCACTGTGTGCTCTGAAAAGCCCTGAACTACTTACATGAAAAACATCTCTGACAGTTTCATTTCTTTTCCTCTTCTAATGATTTCATGGCCCAGTGTAGAAATATTGTCAAAACTTTTATTTTATCTGTGTGTACTAAAAACTGACTGTTGTAACTTGCAACATCATCTCCCAAAAATCAGCACCTTAAATTTATTCAGCATTGGAGACTTTTATGTAATGTTTACTCATTCATTCAACCTATATTTATTGAGTAGCTATTGGGCACCAAGCATTGTTCTAGGTACAGTGAACAAGACAAAGCCCTCCACATTCATGCGCAGGATAAAGAAGACAAGTAGCATTATTCTCATTTCACAGATACAGAAACAATAAAAATAGTAGGAGCAGAAGTCGCCTACCAGCCCTCTGCCACAAATCTCTGCCCACTAACCCAGGGCATTTGCTGTGGTCATTCTCCGTGGCCAAAGCAGACCTCAGAAAAAAGGCCTAGAACAGTTGAAGAGGTTAGCAAAGGAAAAAAATCATGGAACCAGCCAGAACATAGGTATCTCAGCCTCAGAGTGAGAAGAATAACACAATGCTCCAAAGAAGCCAAAGAAGAGGATTTAGGAGAGGACTGTGACCCAAAGCCAAATACACCAAAATCGAAATCTACAATATTTTTAAATATTTTACTAGAATAAAAAGGGTGGCAATAGTCATCAATGGCTATTATGTTTATTATGATTTTCCTCTAGGCGTGCCTTAAGATGAACATTCATAAAATCTCTTCTACTAAAAAATAGAAAGTAATCGCAAGAACAACAACAATACCTTGATTTCACAGAGTTCCTATTTTCTTACCAAGAATCTTGCGAGGGAATTAGATTTCCAGTGAGCAGTAGCTAGATAGGAGATGTTTCCACTGTCTCTTGGAATTTCCTAAAGAAAGATAAAGGCAATGCAAGGGTCACCAAAGGCCACAGACACATTGTGTAAAGTCTGTGTGCAGGCATATTTTATAAACAGGTATGGTAAGAGTTAGAGATGTTATAGTTCCCTGAGCTTTTGTCTCAAAAGAGATTAAGACTGGCCAAAAATGCAAGTAAACAAAATACCAGCTGAAAACTCCTTTACAAGAATGCTTTGGAATATTACACCTGGATTTTGTCCCCAAGCCACCACAAACAGAGTATGTGGGCTTTCTGGTGTTGAAACAAGAATATCTATGGGAGAAGGCAGGGGAGTAGATGGCTCAGGGGCCTGATAATGGGATATGTTTTGCCTCTTATCTTCTAGCTCAAATTCAGCCCAGGTAGAAAGTGACTAAAATGGCTGCCTTATTGTGGCCTCTGGGCTTGGAGGTTTCTAATCCTGTCCTGGTAAATAAGGATCCACCTTCCTTAGACAAAAGGCCCAAAAGAGAAACTTGGAGCAAATGTCTAATAGATCTGCCAAGAACTCAGTGGGGCATTTAAAAAGAATAACAATCATAATCATAACAAAATCAAGAGAAAAAAGAAAGAAAGGAAAGGAAATAAAGACTCCTCACCTTCACAGGTGGTTAGAAATTAGCACAAAGGCTTATCTTGTGGTACTCTCCTCTGGGATCTGGGGTCTGGAAGGAAGGATTTTGTAAAGCAGCAGCCAGTTAAGGCGTAAGAAAATCAGTCACTAGATTAATACATAGAGGGCCACATGTCAGCCCCATGTAATACTCAAACAGCAGAAGATGAGACATAGCTGGATTTAATTGAATATCTACATGAATGCTTAAAGCTCCTTTCATCAACTTGGCCCTAAAGTTGTCCTTTATTTCCAACTTCTTGACCTATAACCATACTTCTAGTTTGGGGTTTCATTACCACAATACTATTGTCATCTGAGCTGGATAATTCTTGCAGGCTGCTCTATTCAGATATTTCCAGATATCCCTGGGGAACAAAATCACCCACAATAAAGAAGCACTGCTATCAGATAAGGGGTCAAATGGGATAGTGAAAAGAGCATGAGCTCTCTAGCCAATAGACCTAGGTGTAAATCCTGATCTCATTTCCTGTCTGCTGACCTTTGGCAAATGATTGCCCACTCTGAACCTAAGTAACTTTATATAAGCCAGTACTACCCTGCTGGTAGGATTAAGTGAGATACAGCCTGGCATATAGTGGGTGTTTGATTTGCAGTTTTCCTCCTTCCTGCTCTCCATAACTCTTTCAACTTAGAGACACCTTTTCCATTGTTCTAACTTTGCTATGACTCCTACTCTTCTTCAAATTCCCCCGTCCTTTCTCTGGTCTGACCTCATGGCAGAAACACTGAACTATAATCAAGAGACTTGGGATTATGCCTTAGCTTTCTGATTACTTTATTGGCTTCATGAACTTGGACAAGTTATTTAACCTTTTGGAACCTCTGATATTAAATCCGTATCATCATTTTCGTATCTACAAAACTAGATGAGGTTATTACTCTCCTGCTCAGAAGCCTGACCTGGCCCTCTTTTGCTTTGTGAGTCATGGAAAACACAGGATTGCAGGCTTCCTTTTCTCTACTCAACCAAGTTTGTATCTTATAAAGTTGATTCTCAAACATGCCTATGCATCAAGATGTCCTATGAAGATTTTCAAAACAAAACACAGAGGCTCAAAGCATCAACTCCAGAGAGTCTTATTTAATAGGTCCAGTGTGGGACTCAAGTAGCTATCCTTTTTTAAAACTTTGAATATTATGCTCATAAATGGCTGGGATTCAGACCTACAGTCCTAGCCTCATTCTCTCCAATCCAGTTAAGTGCACCTGCTTACCATTCCTAAATCATAACTTACTCCCTTCCCTTCTCAGCCAGTCCATCAGTTCATATTTTTTTCTCTTTTCCCATATTAACTCCCTTTAAGAACCTTCCAACTTTATTCTGGAAATAGGACTTGCTCACTCAAACATATTCTTAGTGTGTGCATGTTATGTGATACTTAGAAGATGAAATTTATTTTCAAATGAAAATAACAAGTGGTTATACTGTATTACACTTTAGAGAAAAAATTCTAGAAGGACTTCTACAAAAGGTATGACAATCAGAACATTAGTTTGAACTTTGCTTGTTTAGTTGCTGCCAAAGACAGTTTATGAACTATACAAGAAGGACTATGTTGTTATATTTACCATAACCCTATATTTCATTTCCATCAATATACCTTGCTCACCATACTTGGCTCTAAATATCTTTTAGAGCTTTCTAAACATTAAACCCACCATTAAAGAAGGATTTATTATTCTAGATAATATTCCAAAATTGTACTACATGTTCCAAATACAATTTCAAAAATGTTTTGAGCAACAGCACACTTAACTGGAATAAATATGTAGTTTTTCCAGTTGATTACTTGGGTAGAAACATTCATTTGAATAAACAAATTCTGGCATATTTGTTTTGTAAAAAGCTGTCACTATCAGAGCATCTTAGTACTTTAATTACTGTTACTAGTGTGGAAGCTGTTTGATTTGAGTGGTGTTTCTCAATGGAAGAACATTTGGCAATGTCTGGAAACAACTTTGAGGGAGGGTCCTACTGGTATCCGGAGGGTAAGGTCAACATTGTACAAAGGCCAAAACAGCCACTCTCCCTAACAAAACAGTAGTCTAGGTAAAAATAATGCTACTATCAAAAACATTAGATTAAATGTTTCCATAGCTCTGTGGCATGTTTTCTTGCATATTTCGAGCTATCTCCTCTCTCTTTAGTAGGAATTTCTTGCTCATCATACCACTCAGTACAAAGACTATAGATAAAGGCAATGAGAGAAATGCTATGTGACTGGTGGTAATTTTTTTTCCTGGTAATTGGAAATACCCAGTAATCAGGAGTCATTGTCCCAAGAAGGTATGACAGACAACAGCATAATGTCCTGACTGGGAGCATGGACCCTAGAGCCAATCTTCGTCAGTAGAAATTTCAGCTCTGTTATTTATTAGCTATGTGACTTGAGGCAATTTATTTAAACTCCCTATGCTTTGAATTCTTTATCTATAAATTGAGAACAGTTTTATCTATTATATTATTTTTGTGAAGGCAAAATAAAGTGTTTGTGCTTGGCATATAAGTGCTCAATAACTGTTATTTATCATTATGATTATTACTATTGCCATTTTAAGTAAAAATCATTGCAAAGATTAAAGACAAACATATTTACAGAGAGTACAAAACTGAGTAAATGCTAAGCAGCCACCTGTAAGGAGACTTGTGCAAAATATGCTTTCCTGGGAAAACCACTGTGTGTCCAAGGGACACTGCTTAGAAAGATTGAGGTTTGTCTATTAAGTATGCTGGTGAGAGCTTCAGGCTTCCAAACCTGTGACGTTTGAGGGCAAAGAAATCAGGAAGACAGGACCAGGTCTCCTCAGCAAGATAGTGGCTTCTAGGTTCCATCTTATACAATCATATTGGATTAGCATCTCCGACCCCAGAACATCACCAGTTATCTAGGCAATATATGGTAATATTTTTTTTTCTTTTTTTTTAATTTTTCCCCTAGATTTTTCTTTTTTTCTTGTTGTTGTATTTATAATTTTGTATTGTTTCTTTTTTCAAGAGTAAGGGCTCCATTTTTGCTAGTTATTCTGCTCCTTTTATTCTTTTTCTTTCCTAATTTTTTCCCTTAAGGTTTTTTGTTTGTTTTGTTGTATTTTTATTTTTCCATTTTTACTCTCTTCAATAATAAGGGCTCCATTGTTTGCTATGGTTTTTCTGCCCCTTCTATTCTTTGTTTCTTTTCCATTTCTTTTCTCTTCTGTCTTTTTGTAAAGATATTTCTATTTTTCTTATCTTTCCCACATAAATTTCTCAAATAACAACTAAGATAAACTCCCCTTTTGTTTTTACATCTTATATAATTTTATTTTCAATTTTTGTTATATACTTTTAATATTATTATTTTATCCTTTCTGATCTGTTTTATTCTTTATCAATCTGTATTCCATTTATGGGATAGAGCCTCACTCTGAGGCCTGAACTAAGGTGCCACAGCATCAGCCTGGCTCGAGGAGACTCAAGGGGTTCTTTCTAGCTTTGGCCTTTGGAAGGACGCTATTGGTAGTTCCCCACTGCAACATACTTCTGGGGTATTTTTCTTCTCTATTTGATGGAAGTGGGGTCTTGTTTATGCTCAGGCTGGTAAGGAGTGCCTTACCTCAAGGGTCCTGCCCATCCCACCACCCCCAGAGGCCAAGAAATGCAGGAGTGGGTCAAAACACCCTGCTGAACATCACTATTACTCCTGTCTCTCTCTTTATGTTGTCCTTTTCTTTCTGTCAATCTTTCCTTTGCTTTCCTTTTTTTCTTTTCTCTTTTTCTATCCTTTTGCCCTTCTTGGTGTTCACCCTTCTTTTCCTTTTACCAAAAGGACACTTCAATACCCAGGCCCAGAGACAAGGTAATTTAAAGAGTGGGAGGAAGTGAAAGGAAAAACTAGGGGAAGGAAGTGGACAAGAAGAAAACACTCATGGGGAGGAACCAAAAGAAAAATCCTGGTAACATGAAAAACCAAAACAAAGCAATGCCTCCAAGGGATAATAAGGTAGCTACCACTGAGGATCCACCTATAAAGAAATGACAGAAATGACAGAAAGGGTATTTAAAATATGGATGATAAAAACAATGAAGGAAATTGCTGAGAAAGTGGAAAATAATCAAAAGGAAATCCAAAAACAAAACTAAATAAGGGATAAAAGATATGAAAGATATAGAAAGTATTAGATGGAGCTTAAGGAATTGAGGCAGTTAATCAGGGAACTTAAAGATGCAGCAGAAAGTATCAATAACAGATTAGACCATTGAGAAGAAAGAATCTCAGAGGTAGAGGATAAAGCTCTTGAGCTAACATAAGCAGTTAAAAAGGGACAAAAGAAGAGAGAGAAAGCAGAACATTCACTCAGAGAATTATGAGACTTCATGAAGTGTACAAATGTACTAATTATAGGTATCCCAGAAGACAAAGAAGAATTCCCCAGAGGAATGGCAGCTCTATTGGAGACTATCATAAGTGAAAATTTCCTAAGTATCACAAAAGATTCCAACACACTCCTTTCAGAGGAACATCAAACACCAAGTCATCTCAACTCAAACAGAGCTTCTTTAAGACACTTTGTCATGAACCTATCCAAAGTCAAAAACAAAAGAGAAAATTCTGCAATTAGCCAGGAGTAAGCACCAATTGATCTACAGGGAAAAATCCATCATGGTGACAGCAGACTTCTCAACTGAAAATTTTCAAGCCAGAAGAAAATGGTCCTCTATTTTTAACCTTCTTAAACAAAACAATTTTCTGTCCAGAATTCTAATCTTTAAAATTGATTGAGAAATCAAAATCTTTTTACTGATACACAAACATTGAGGAAATTCACCATAATAAGAACAGCTCTATTTTTTAAAATTTTTTTATTAAATCATAACTACATATATTAATGGATTTATGGGATACAATGTGCTGATTTTATATACAATTTGGAATGCTTATATCATACTGGTTAACATAGCCTTCACTTCACTTAATTATTGTTAAGACATTTATACTCTACTCTTAATAGACTTGACATGTACCCTTGCAGTATACACCATAGGTGAAGTCCCACCGATTACCCTCTCCCCACCCACTCACTCCCCTCCCTTTTCCCCTCCTTTTACTTCCTTCATCCTGGACTATAGTTGAGTTTTATCTTTTATATGAAAGTGTGGGTGACTATATATTGGTTTTATAATGGCACTGAGTACATTGGATAATTTTTCTTCCATTCTTGAGATACTTTACTCAAGAATAGATACTTTAAGAAGATATGCTCCTGCTCCATCCATGTAAACATAAAAGAGGTAAAGTCTCCATCTTTTTTAAGGCTGCATAATATTCCATGGTGTACATATACCACAATTTTTTAATCCATTCATGGGTCAATGGGCACTTGGGCTGCTTCCATGACTTGGCAATGTGGGCTGCAATAAACATTCTGGTGCAAATATCTTTGTTGTAAAGTGATTTTTGGTCTTCCGGATATTACCTAGTCAAGGAATTGCAGAATCAAAAACCAGGTCTACTTTTAGTTCCCTAAGTGTTCTTCAAACTTCTTTCCAAAAAGAATACCTTCCCACCAATAGTGCAGAAGTGTTCCCTTTTCTCCATATCCATGCCAACATCTGTAGTTTTGGATTTTGTTATGGGGGCTACTCTTACTAGAGTTAAATAATATCTCAAAGTGGTTTTGATTTGCATTTCTCTGATGATTAAATATGATGAGCATTTTTTCATGTGTCTGTAGGCCATGAGCTTGTCTTCTTCAGAGAAGCTTCTGTTCAAGTCTCTTTCCCACAATGAAATGGAATCATTTGTTCTTTTCTTATTAATAAGTTTCAGTTCTCTGTGGATTCTGGTTATCAAACCTTTGTCAGAAACATAACCTGAAAATATCTTCTCCCATCTGAGGGCTGTCTGCTTGCTTTATGTATTGTGTTCTTGGCTGTGCAGAATGTTTTCAGTTTGGTCAGATCCCAGTAATATATTCTTGGTATTGCTTCACTTGCCCAGGGGGTCCTCTTCATAAAATATTCTCCCGGACCAATTTCTTCAAGTGTTTGCCCTGCACTATCTCCAAGTATCTTTATAGTTTCATGTCTTAAGCTTAAATCTTTTATCCAGTGAGAATCAACTTTTGTTAAAGGTGAAAGGTGTGGGTCCAGTTTCAGTCTTCTACAAGTCACCAGCCAATTCACTCAGTACCAAGAGCAGTTCTAAAGGAAATATTTAGACCTATTATCCACACTAACCATCATAATGTACCACCAGCAAAGTAAATACCCCAGAACTGAAGGACAAAGCCTCGCTTCCAAGGCCAGGTGCAGTGGCTCACCCCTGTAATCCTAGCACTCTGGGAGGTCAAGGTGGGTGGATTGCCTGAGCTCACAAATTTGAGAACAGCCTGAGCCACAGAAGACTTTGCCTCTAAAAATAGCTGGGTATTGTGGTGGATGCTTGTAATCCCAGGTACTTGAGAGGCTGAGGCAAGAGAATCACTGGAGCACAAGGGTTTGAGGTTGCTGTGAGCTGTGACACCATGGCATTCTGCCAAGGGCAACAAAGTGAAACTCTGCCTAAAAAATAAGTAAATGAATAAAAACTACCTTCCACAATGACACAAAGGATAAAAAGAACTTATTATCAATTCTCTCCCTTATCAATTCTCTCAATAAATGTTAGTGGTTTGAATTCCCCACTGGAGAGGCAAAACCTGGCTGATTGGATTTAAAAAGTATAAGCCATACATATGGTGTCTCTAGGAACCACACCTAGCCTTGAATGACAAAACAAGTCTCAGGGTAAAGGTATGGAAAACAACATTTCAGGCAAATGGGAATCAGAAGAAAGGAAAGGTCTCAATCTTATTTGCAGATATAAGTGGATTTAAAACAACTAAAGTTAAGAAATACAAAAATGGACACTTCCTACTGGTCAAAGGAACAATACAACAAGAGGACATTTCAATTCTAATATTTATTGCACCCAACTTAAATGCTCCCAGATTTGTGAAACAGACCTTAATTGGTCTGAGCAATATGATATCCTATGACACTATAATACAGGGGACTTTAACACCTCTTTCACTGAGCTGGACAGATCCTCTAAACAGAAACTAAACAAAGATACAAGGGACTTAAATGTGATCCTAGAAGGTGCTTAATAGATATACACAAAACACACTATTCCAAAGCTAAGGAATATGTATTCTTCTCATCATCCCATGGAACATTCTCCAAAATAGATCATATCCTAGAACACAAATCAAACCTCAACAAATTCAAAAGAATTGAAGACCACAAAGCAATAAAGGTGGAACTAAACTCCAACAAAAATTTTCATCCTTACACAAAAGCACAGAAATTAAATAACCTTATGCTCAATGGCAGTTGGGTCAAGAAAGAGATAAAGAAGGAAATCATTAACTTCCTCAAACCTAATAACAATGAAGCTACAAGCTACCAAAACCTGTGGGACACTACAAAACAAGTCCTAATAGGAAAATGTATCACATTAGATGTCTACATCCAAAAAAACAGAAAGAGAGCACATCAAAAACATAATGAATCATTTTAAAGAAATGGAAAAGAATAATCCAATCCCAAATATAACAGAAGAAAAGAAATAACCAAAGTAAATCAGAAATAAATGAAACTGGAAACAAAAGGATCATTCAGAAAATTAATGAAACAAACTTTGTTTTCCAAAAAGATAAATAAAATCAATAAACCATTGTCTAGATTAACTAAATACAGAAAAGTAAAATCTTTAATAACCTCAGTCAGAAACAAAAAGGAAGAAATAACAACTGATACCACAAAAATACAAGAACAAGAATTTCTGACTACTACAAAAGACTCTATGCCTAGAATTTTGACAATGTGGAAGAAATGGACCAATACCTAAATCACACCATCTCCCTAGACTTAATCAGGAAGAATATATCTTTGAATTGACCAATATCAAGCACTGAGCTCGAAGAAACAATAAAACAGCTTACAACAACAACAACAAAAAAAAAAAGCCCAGGACCAGATGACTTCACACCAGAATTCTATTACACCTTCAAAGACAAGCTTGTACTTACACTGGAGAACCTATTCCAAAACATTGAGAAGAAAGACACCATCCCCAACACATTCTATGAGGCAAACATCATCCTGATTCCAAAACCAGGAAAGAACCCAACTAAAGAGAACTACAGACCAATTTCACTAATGAATATTGATGCAAAAATACTCAGTAAACTTTAGCCAGTAGATTATAGCTACACATTAAAAAATTATGCATCACAATCAAGTAGTCTTAATCCCAAGGATGCAAGGCTGGTTTAACATATGCAAATCCATAAATGTAATTTGCCATATCAATAGAAGCAAAAACTAAAACCATATGATCCTCTTGGTAGATGCAGAAAAAGCATTTGACAAAATTCAACATCTTTTTCTAGCAAGAACACTTTAAAAAATAGGCATAGGGCCAGGTGCAGTGGCTCTCACCTGTAATAGTAGCACTCTGGGAGTCCGGGGCAGGGGGATTACCTGAGCTCACAGGTTCGAGACCAGCCTGAGCAATAATGAGACCTGTCTCTAAAAATAGCCAGGCATTATGGCAGGTGCCTGTAGTCCCAGCTACTTGGGAGGCTGAGGCAAGAGAATTACTTGAATCCAAGAGTTTGAGGTTGCTTTGAGCTATGACACCACGGCACTCTATCAAGGGTGACCAAGTGAGACTCTGTCTCAAAAAAAAAAAAAGAAAAGAAACTCAATTCAAGGTGAGGGGTGAGAGAATGAGGGAGCAAGGAGAGGAGAGGAAGGAGAGGGATGGGTGTGCACCCACTTAAAGGGAATAACGTTAAGGTGCAAGGCATATCTCTTGGGGGTAGGACACAATTATAAGAGGGACTCTTCCTAACAAATGTAAACATTGTAACCTAATTCTTTTGTAGCCTCAAATTAACCTGAAACAATAATAAAAATAAATAAAAAATAAACAAATAGATAAATAACATATTTTTAAGAAAAAAAAGAACAGAAACAAAGGCTTATGGAAAAAATAAAAGGTGAGGAATGATCTTTGAGTTAATGAACAAATTTAGATTACTAGAGAGACAGAGATGACAATACGAAAGTTCATGTCCTTTGAAGCATTTTTATTTCTTTTGCCAATATTATATACGAAGTGTTGTGGTAGCAGAAAGGAAGAAGCACTAAACTATAACCATGTAGGAAAGTCACTGTAAAGCAATACAGTCATACATACAGTTGAGTGACAAAAGAAAATCTCTGTAGAAAGTTGAGGGGGGTAAACGCATCCAACACAGAAACTTTAAGGCTGGAGATAGTCACTAAGAAAAGGAGATAAGATTTTCAAAATTAAAAAGCAGTCACACGTATGATTCAATAAAGAGTTCTGATTAACCAAGGAAAAGCTGTTTATTTTTTATATATTTTATAGGCTAATTTCATAGAAATTAAATATCTTGTTTCCTCATCCCAGGAAGCCAGAAAACCAAATATATAATTTTAAAAACTGATTGATGCTACTAGGTTCCAGGTTTCATAACATTCTACTGATGGTGCACAGAATTACAATCCCCAGGGATATCAAACCATTGGTTTAAAAGCAGACAACTACATGACCCAAGTACAATCAAGCAAATCCATTCATGAAAGGGAATGGATACTGTCTATTCCTCATCCCCAGAATCAAATGTAACAGATAATAGTTTGTATCCAAAATACTGACATTCAGGATCAAAACACCTTTTTAAAAAGATAATACCAAAATCCCTATTAAGAGAAACTTTTATCCTGTTGAGTTGGATGTTGGTCTCTGGAACACCAAAGTTTTTCCTTAATTTTGCCTTTCACATTAACTTCAAAGCTTGTGCTATTTTCACTTAATAACCACTAACACAAGTGGTTCTGCAAGAAGTTTTCAGTTTTCAGAACAGATCTGCTAAACAGATCAAAACTAACTACAGAAACAAAGCTACCCCACTCACTCAAACCAGGCATTGGCCTTGATATCTTGTTTTATTTCTCTTTGTGCATCCTATTATGGACCTCTGTAATCACGCAAGCCTACCACACAAGACGAGGAGGAGCGTGAATCATAACAGCTGTGGTCTCAATGCAACAACCACAGCACACTGTGAAATTCTCCATAGCGCTGGATCACAATCAGAGTAACACCTGTGCAAAACAGGTTTTTTCTGATCCCCTAGAAAGCCCTCTATTTTATGCAGGCCCAAATTGTGTTTGTTGTTCTTAAGCCAGTTCTCTGCCTCGGAATTTAAACAATCATTCAACTGCTCCATTTCATCCCTCTAAAGCAATCCAGAGAGTTCATGGGAGGTATATCAATGAGTCAGTTCATTCCTGCCTCATCCGACATTTCTCCATGTGATTGCCTGGGCAAGATAACTTTTCAGGGATGAAAAAGAGTATCTTTTGTCTACGATACATGATGGCTTTTTATGAAGTCAAATCTTCCATAGCATTGATGGAATGGGGAAAAACTACGGGAAGGACATGATTCCTCCATTTCTGCAGGACCTATTCCATCAGTAAAAGAGGTACAATTGCTTGCTCTGAAGGAAATGGTAACCAAATTGAGGTAGTCACTTACACTAAAAAAACTGCTGTGGTTTCTGCTTAAAAGGGGTCAGAAAAATGTCATTCTTGGACACTACTGAAAACATAATTAAGACAACTTTTCAGAGCTCCACAATGGAGACAGGAAATGTCAGAATCAAATTTTCAGGCTCAATTATTCACCTCATAAATAAATTTTGAAGAGGAGTTTTTCTTATGAAAGTTGAGGACAGTGTTTAGCAATTATGCAAACCCTGAAGACTTGGCTCCTTGAAATCATTTCTGTTGGTTTTGGAATTCTCTCTGCATCCAAGTAGCTGACAAGGTTTTTTATTATTATTATTAATAACACAAGACTTTAAGAAAGGTATGAACTCTCTGAGCGAGTAAAGAGACTCTGGCTTATTTCCATTTTTCCATCTTTCTAAGGACCAATGGCTGCTAACTTTCTACTTATGCTTTACCTTTGAGTCTTTTCTACTAATAATAATTAATTATTCAATCCAGAATGAATTCAAAGTCGGTATGTAGGACCCATTTAAAACCCTTACAAAAATAAATGCACAAAGGAAAATCAGCTGAAATCTCAGTAGGTGATAATTGTAATAATTGTTCTCTTGGCTTGCCCGGTCACTGGGAGTATACCTGCAAAACAGCTTTTTGCTGTTTCATATCCATCGCAAAATATCAAAGCAAGCATGGATCTGATGACTTTTAATAAGATGTCTAGCATTTTTGTCATCCTCATTATTCTCAATAGTCTAATGTGGTAAAATGTGTGAAACCATGTTTTATAAAACCCTGCAAGTCCTAGGCCCTGCCTTCTAGGGACTTACATGTTTAGTCAGTAGACCACACTTGCTCATAGCTGGCAACAAATATGTTTAAATTAAATACTTACTATGTGCTGAGCATTATGCTAGGCACCACAGTGGGTTCTGGAGTATAAAACATCCATCATCCTTAAAGAGGACACAGTGGAGTTGGAGAGACAAGATGAATGCTAGAAAGGAGATTCACAAGGACTAGAAGGATCGGAGAAAAATTCAAGAAGAGGAGTGCCTTGACCTAGGCCTTGAAAGATAGATGGAAGGATGGCACTTAGACAACGTCTAAAAGATGAGAAGGCAGAAATGAGTATGACAGTCATGTGGGACTCAAATGGGATATCCCCCTCCCTCTTTCTTCTGGTCTTATTAGATCCATCTGATCAGGACTAGGTCAGAATTATTTGAAAGAATTTTGCGTCATCTGCATGGACTTCCTATGGAAACAGAAAGACAAGGAAGCCTTTGAGTAAGAAAACAGAGATAGTTCAGTGGATTGGAAACGTCTGTGTCTGGAAGGAAAAAAATGTAGTTGGGGGCGGCGCCTGTGGCTCAAAGAAGTAGGGCGCTGGCCCCATATGTCAGAGGTGGGGCAGGTTCAAACCCAGCCCTCCCCAAAAACTGCAAAAAAAAAAAAAATGTAGTCGGAAGGGTTGTAAGTACAACACAACGTATAAAGTTCTGCCAAGGGAATATACAATCCTGGGGCCAGAAAGATTCCCAGGAAGACATGACTCCACTGAGCTAGGTCTCACACACACACACATACACACACACAGTCATCATATTGCTCTAGCATGACTCCTCCACTGAGCTAGATCACACGCACATGCACACACATGCACAGCCATCATATTGCTCCAGCATGACTCCTCCACTGAGCTAGGTCACACATACACACATGCACACACACACAACCATCGTATAGCTCTAGCATGACTCCTCCACTGCGCTAGGTCACACATACACACACGCACACACACACAACCATCGTATAGATCTAGCATGACTCCTTCACTGCCCTAGGTCACACATACACACACACACACACACACACAGCTGTCATATAGATCTAGCATGACTCCTCCACTGCGCTAGGTCACACACGCACACACACAGCCATCACATAGATCTAGTTAAGCTTGCCTCTCATCATACAGACTATGAGAGTGCAAAATCCTCCAGAAGATGTCCAAGTTCTTCATCCTTCTATCCAACCCTAAACTATCCCACCCATCCTTTCTCATAATTCCACACTAAGCCTCTTTGTTGGCTTCTCCTCATTCCCCTCATGCTCCAGTTTTCCCTGAATTTACTACCTTGATTACAAATATATACAGTCATGAAGAGAAATTGTGTTTTAGAGCACATGACTTTTTGTCATCCAGGTGAGTCCACCAGTACCAGTCTCTCCTTTCTTCCTTCCAAGAAGCGAGCAAGCACTTTCTATACCACTCGGCACCTTCCCAACAGGACGTTTGCCCATCTATGAATTCTGGCAAATGCAATTTTCTCCATTTTGTTAATAAAGTAGAATGTGGTAGCCAAGGGCTGGTGAGAGGGGTAAAGCGGGTGGTAGCAGCTAAAGGGTATAAAATTCCAGTTATATAAGATAAATAAGTTCTGAAGATCCATACAGCAAGTGCCTATAGCTAACAACATTCTATTGTATTCTTGAAATTTACTGAGAAATCTTGCATTAAGTTCTCACACCACAAAAAATTAATAATAATAATGATAAAGGAGGCAGGAGGAAACTTTGGGAGGTAATAAATATGTTTATGGTCTTGATGGTGGTGATGGTTTCACAGGTGTATACTTATCCTGCATATTAAACATGCACAGCTTTTCATTTGGCACTCATACAGCAATCAAGTGTTTTTTTAAAAAACTTCCCTAAGCGAGGGTGAGAAGAGAAACATTAGCAGTCTTTCATACCTTTTATTAAGATCTTCCTCCAAGAAAAAGATAAGGAGAAGAGCGAGCATATTGACGACTTGGCACTCAGTTCCCTTCCACACCATGGCCCTTCACTCCATAGTCCTGACTTCTCTCATTCTCCGCTAGGCCTCGGAGAAAGCCAATCTCTAAGGATCCTATTAGAATCCTCTTTCAGCTTTGCCTCTTCATGTATGTGATGGATCACGCCCACTCAGCCCAACCACACAAGGCCTCTCTGGTAGCAGAGGCCTCCAGAGGACCCAGGGGGAAGGAGATCTGTGAACGTAGTACTATCGTTAATACAAACAGCACAAGGGTTTAGGGACGCCCAAGACATGGGTAGAACCCCTAACCTGAACCTCATGCTACATTTTCTTCACTCTCAGAGTAAGAGACCTTCCTGGATTTCCAAGCCCCAGTGAAGGAAGGGATATTGTTAAGTGCCTCCTAAAACTCTACCAACTGGGGCCTCTTCAACACACAAGAAAAGGTAAGGTGTTTATACAAGCACCTGTGCTCACGATGCTGGAGGAGTTTGCCTTTCTGGTTTCTTTTCTATTTCCTGACATTCATTTCTAGAAAAGTAAGGGATTTCCTGCTGGTAGGAATTTGCCACAAAATGTCTTTTCTCTTCATTAACAAAACCACAGTGACCAGAAAGTCTGATGTATGTTCTTATACCTCTTAAGATTCAGCAAATTCCTGGCTTCCTTCTAAAGTAGCCAACATTAAACAGTGTGTTTTTGCCAAAGCATATATTGTCTATCTCAGAGTGGTTTCCACAAATGTGCTGAAAATTTAAATGGAATTTCCAAAATTATCAAGATTTGTTGCAGATTCAAAACACTCCTAACTGCCTGCATGATGCACCCTACAGTTTGGAAGTTATAATAAAGCTGTATTCCTGGTTCAGTACAGTCTGTTAATTCAAATGATACTGGGCAGAGCCCCTAAATGAAACATGGATGTCAAATGGGAACTTGGAAATCTGTTTATACTTGGACAAACCCAGATTATACTACAGAACTGTGAAAGCAGAGTCCTACCGTGATTCCTGCCAGTGCTCAGGACTGGCTTCCTTGGGCTTCTGCCTCTGTACTCCAACACATCAATCTAGCAGGAAGCCAACTCTGGTCACTGGTTTCTACAACAATCTATTCACACCCAAACATATTTTGAGTTTAGAACACTTACAAGGATTCAAAGACAGTTTTATGGGTACATATTTCACACCCCACTGTCCTCTATCTTTCCTTATTCTTCTCTCTTTCTCACTCTGGCTCTCTTTCTTTCTCTCCAGAAAAAAACACAATCTTTTTTGTCCTGTGCAGAACAATTCTGTCTATAGTCAGAACCTCTGGCTGGGAGAAGAAAATAGGGTCAGTACTGACCTTGTGATATCAAAGATGACTATGGGGCGATCAGTTTGAGATATCTAGATACCAACAGGATGTCAGTTGAAAATCATTTTCACCATTATCAGTCAAGGTCTCTATCTTATTGAGTGTACCAGATAACTTCTTGCTCTCCTAATTCTTATGTTGCCAGCTTACTGTGTGCAAATTAAATATTGTCCCATTCATTTTCTTCAATTTCATAAGTGTAGTTTTGATTTCACTCATTGGATTATAAAGTCCTTAACACTAGCAATGAGATTTTTTTAAGTTTTATTCTTCCTATAATTTATATTACCATAATGTGATGCATCCAGTCAGTAAATGCTTCTAACTGGGTGACCAAATAACTAGGAAAGAGTCACACTGAATGTAATTTACTGGGAACTCTGAAGTTGCAGATTGTGGGGATGCTTAGGCAGGGAGAGTGGTATATTGAGAAGGCTTAGATTCAGAGAAGGAAGGTGAAAGCAAAAACATCAAGGAAAAAAATAAAAGAGCAAAAAGAATATGGAAGCAGAGAAAATGGGTCCTTTGAAGAGGAAACAAGTCCATATGTTAGATTAGAGGGGGAAAGTTGAGTCCCTCCAATGGAAGTACATGGGAAAAAGATTCATGGTCCAAACATTTTTTGGAACCAGCAAAGGGAATCATGAAATTAGTGACTGAAATTGAATGTATTAGGATAAACCATATGACATTGTTAATCTTCAACTGTTTTTCACTGGCAGAAGTACAGTTCTATATAATTCAACCATACCTAAATAACAAAAGAATTCAATAGATGATTCACTCAACTTGAGAAGGATGGTGGGAAATAATTATTAGAGACACAATTTTGGTTTTGCCTATGAGTTTTATGTTAATGAAAATATAAGGCTTGACACCTGTAGCTCAGCTGCTGGGATACCAGTCACATGCACCGGAGCTGGCAAGTTTGAATCCAGCCAGGGCCTGCCAAACAACAATGACAACTATACCAAAAAATAGCCAAGCAATGTGGTGGGCTCCTGTAGTCCCAGGTACTTGGGAGATTGAGGCAAGAGAATTGCTTAAACTAAGAGTTTGAGGTTACTGTGAGCTGTGACACCACAGCACTCTACAGAGGGCAACAAAGTGACACTCTTTCTAAAAATATATATATATATATAAGCAGATACTAAAGTTATCAGTAAAACATGTGAAAATCACCCATTTGTAATTATTTCTTTATATAGTTAGTAGTTACACATATATTCAAATATATGCTTTTTATTAACTGTACATATTCTAATTATGAAATCAGATTACTATATGACAGCCCCATCAATTATCAAGCAAGTGGCTATTAGGAGGTCCAGGTAAATTGTTCTTTTTAATTTGTATGTCTGTATCCCGCAAAATGTCCAAGGTCTATGGAGAGTAGAATGGAAAAGGCATCACAGCTGTTGTCATTCAGCCAAAGCCCAAGAATAAAACAACAACTGAGTCCTACGTCAGATCTTTTTCCTAACCTTCAAACAAAAATAAAGGGAGGGATGGGAGTTGCTAGAATTAGGTGTTGGGAAACTAATAGATGGAATCTGTGATCAAATGGAAATATAGTTCTTATCAGAGGAAAATATTGCCCATAGACGCACAGACATTATTCTTCAACACAGCTCACTAATGGAATAGGAGTCTGTGCCAGTGAGTGTAAAGAATAATAATACCATAACTATATATATGGCTGGCTTGAGAATTTCTGTTTTGCAACTTTACTTGCTCCAAGAAATGACAAATTGAGGTTTAACAAATACAATAATTTGGGGTCTTTGTTTATTTCTTTTTAAAAGAAAAAGAAAGAACAGAAACTTCACAGTTGGGAATAGAAAATACCTCATGGATATGGGTTTTATTGCAAGCTATGCGTCTGAGTTAAAAATGTTAATGCTGAATTCACCCACCAAGATCAAAACTTCTACAAAACTCTTCCAGCTGCAGCCTTTATGGCTCCAGGTTTTGTTTCAGAAAGTGAGGAATATGTTCCAGGATTATGATCTTATTTCTCTTTCTTGCCTGTTGTAAGCATAACTATAGTCTGCTCTTTTAATGCTATGAAAATGTTCAGTTGGCATTGTTTTTCCCACAGCCATGGAAACACCTGCTTCCAAATTAATTTATAATCTATTTTACACCTATGGCTGCAAGCCACATTCTAGTTTACTTTTTTAAGAATTTTGGTAAAGCATATAAGAAAATTTACAATGTCTGTTTCTTTTCTTTTTTTGTTCCTCATGACATAATGTTGGCTTTTACACATCTCATTTTATGTCCAGCTTTTTAAGATGCTAATAATATGTAAAGATATGTGATATGTTGGAATACATGTAAAGTTTTTTCTGAGTCTTTCAAAGCATATCCCAACACAGATATTGTACACCACACACACTTTTGTCGAATGTTGGTCCCAATTTCTCCTTTTATTTGGTCAGACTAAACCATAAAGTATCTTTCAAGTTACTTTAAAAAAAGAAAAAACAAAAAAAGAAATCTTAGTGTTCAGCAATTTCAGTAACTTCAGATATGAATGGTTCACTTCTGTAAAAATATTTATCTGGTATGGTAAGGTAAAGGGATGAAGTTTATAATACGTCCCAGACAATTCAATGAAAGAAGAATTATGAAAAGTAATTTGACTTCTGTTTTCTTGATTCTGCTTTGTTCTGTTTATCAATTATAGAAACACAGAAGTTAATAACAAAAACAATATTCATGCTATTGTAGATATTATACTGAGGTTGGTATTGGGTTGATAGATGTTAATTTTTAAATATATTTGTAAATATTTTCCTTTCACAAAACACACAACAAAGGAACTCCAAATTGAATCAACTTTAGTAACAAAAATCTAATCTGACAAGAAATGGGGTACTAAAACCTATGGTCCTCAAACATCTGTTATTGTTAGTTCAAGAATGGTGATATTAGGTTACTACACATAGTAAAAGCAAAAACTAAAAGTGTTCAAGTTGAAAATTTTGAAGTCCTGAATTTTAGAGAGAAAAGGGCAGAGAGGAAGGTGGGAATGGAAGCATTTGCTTCTAATAGCAAAACCTGAACTTGCAAATCAGGGTTAATACTATTCAACCATTCTAGGTTCCCAAACTGGGGATGAGAAATAATTCACAAACATGAAGACTAAATGATCACTTGTTTCTTTCCATTACTGAAAGATGGTCTGTGAACAGAAGGATAAAAACAAATATTTTTAGCCTCTAAGAGTTTCATGTAGTGTTGTTATAAGATAAGGAATTTTTGTTGCATCGCTGCCATCATTTGATTATTTTAATTCCCTTACAAGTTAATGAATAAGACAAAGGGGTGGTAAACTAATTTTCTAAATTAGTTTCTAGTGAACTTTTGACCAATATTAAATTTTATTCAATTTTAAAATTGAATCTTATTAAATTTCCATGTAATAGAATACACATTGATTTTACCAGAGATCATTAATATTTAAGGATTTTGTAATGTGTGATGTAGATCACAATCACTTAAAGTCTCATGGCATTATGCTGTGTTGCATCAGTTGTTTATCACACCAGCCTGAAAGTTCACACAAGAGTATCAGCAGAGGGCGTCTTTACAAATCACAGACTAAGACTCATAATTAAATCCCTCTGAGTCCTAGAGCATTCTTGCTTCATTTGTCTATCTCGGCATTTTTTTTTTTTTTTTTTTTTTGAGACAAGGTCTCACTATGTCGCCCTCAGTAGAGTGCCGCGGTGTCACAGCTCGCAGCAACTTCAAACTCATGGGCTTAAGCAATTCTCTTGCCTCAGCCTCCCAAGTAGCTGGGACCACAGGTGCCCAACACAACGCCCGGGTATTTTTTTGTTGTAGTTGTCATTGTTGGTTAGCTGGCCTGGGCCAGGCTCGAACCTGACAGCCTCAGTGAATGTGGCTGCCACCGTAACCACTGTGCCACAGGCGCCAAGCCAATCTCAGCATTTTTTTAATTAAAAAAAAATATTCTAGTGCAGTGGAAACAAATACCAAGTACCTAAGCAACCTTGGCTTTAAGGAAGGACTTAGTAATGTAAGTCACTACCTAAATGATGAGCCATGCACTTCATATGACAATATAAGTCACCTGCCTATTTGCTTTTTGGCTCAGGTATTATATTTGCTCACAGATATTTTTCCCCTTCAGACCATGTCACACTAGTGGTATTCACGCTAGATTGTAAAACTTCAAGGTTAGCGTTCAGACATAGACATATTATAACTGTTTTACAGACGATGGATGCATGTGTTAGCAGCAACATAAACATTTCCACAAAGTCATCGGTACTCATAAGGCACTTACTGTTTGGGTCACTGTCATTTTAATGGTTTACTTTAGTGCTAAAGAAAAATAAATTTTACTTTTGTTATCCACTTCTAGCAAAAGAGCATCTCATTGCCTTTTCAATTGGCAAGAAATTGTCTTAAGGCATTACCAGAGGAAGATTAAGAAATGTGGGGAAAGACACACTATTCAATAAATTGGGCTGGAAAAATTGGATAGCCGTATGAAAAGAATGAAACTGGATCCCTATCTCTCACCATATATAAAAATATCTCTCTCATCACATATAAAAATTAACTCAAGGTAGGCTAAAGACTTAAATGTAAGATCTGAAACAACAGAAATCCTGGAAGGAAAACCTATGAAAAAAAACCCTTCTGGACATGGGCCTATGCAGAGAATTTATGAGTAAGGCCCCAAAAACAAATGCAACAAAAATAGACAAATAAGACTTAATTAAATTAAAAACCTTCTGCACAGCAAAAGAAATAATCAACAGAGTAAACAGACAACCTACAGAATGGGAGAAAATATTTGGAAACTTTATATCCAATAGAGGACAGATATCCAGAATTTGCAAGGAACTCAAACAACTTAGTGAGGAACAAAGTAACAACAACAAAAAAATTTAAAAGTGGGAAAATGATATGAATAGCCATTTTTCAAAATATATACAAATGACCAAGAGACAAACAAAAAAATACTCAATATCACTAATCATCAGAGAAATACAAATTAAAACCACAATGAGATGCCATCTTACTTCAGTTAAAATGGCAAAAATTATTAAAAAGTCAAGAATAGATTTTGGTGCAGATGCTGTGTGAAGGAACTGTTCGTACACTGTTGGTGGGAATGCAAGTAAGTGCAAGCTCTATGGAGATCAGTACGGAGATTTCTCAAAGAAGTATAAGGAGATCTACACTTCAATCCTGCAATCCCACTAATGGGTATCTCTCCAAATGGAGAAAAAATGTTGTATCAAAAAGATATCTGGACTTAAGTGTTCATTGCGGCACAATTCACAATTGCAAATATATGGATTCAACGTAAGTTCTCATCAACCAATGAGGGGTAAATAAAAATGTGATATATATACACCAATACTACTTAGGCATAAGAAAGAATGAAATAATGTCTTTTGTAGGACTTGGATGGAACTGGAGGTCATAATCCTAAGCAAAGTGACTCAGGAACAGAAAAACAAATGCCCCATGTTCTCACTTATAAGTGGGAGCTAAACCTTGACTATGCAGGGACACACAGAATGGTGTAATAGACACTGGAGACTCATTAGAGGAGAGGGAAGGAGGGATGAAAAATTACCTATGATGTACAATGTACACTACTCAGGTGATGAGTACAAAAGCCCAGACTTCACCATTATTCCATAAAGGCATGTAATAGACTCTATTTGAACCCTATACTTCTATTAAATTTTTTTAAAAGACTGTAGGTACAGAAAAAAATTGTTGCCTTATACCTTTAAGCTATCACCTACATAAGAACAGTGAAAGCATCCATAAGAACTAAGTTCTTTTCCTTTCCTGCCTGTCTTTCTCACCCTGCTTACATCATGAGTACTATTCCTTCCTCTCTAGGTCTTTTTCCTCCTTCCAAGTGGTTATCCTATAAATGAGCAATCTCCAGGGTTGAGTCTTCTGGCTTGCATCAATTCCTGCTTCTTTCAGGGATCTCCCAAGATAAAAGCCTCAATGACCATAGCTATGCTGGAGACTCCCAAACCTGTATTTCTAATTCTAACATCCCATAAGAATTTTTGGCCTGTATTTCCCAGAAAAAAATGTCACCCAAATATCCAAACCCCATCTTTCTCTAACAACAAGCATCTTCTCCATCTCTCCTACTTCAATTGTTTATCATTGTAACCCCTTCATGTACCCTTCCATTGAATACTCCCTTCATCTGCTTTATTTTTCTTCAGAGAATTCATCACCAGCTAATATTCTATGTATTTTACTTATTCGTGATTTTATTCTATTTCACTTGAATAAAAACTCCATGAAGTCAGAGAGTTTTCAATGTTTTCATTCTCCACAGCCCAGTGCAAGAACATAGTAGGTATGCTCAATAAATATTTCTTGAATACATGAAAATATAAATGGAAGAATGAAGTCAGAGGGTCACAAAACTTGTAGACCAGGAAAAAGAGTTATGTTTGAATCTAGTGCACATACCTAATCAGTTACAAAGTCCTGTGATTTGTCCTTTCAATATTTCCTCTCTGCTATGCCCAAACCCTGAATGCCTCATATATGGATTTAAAACAAGTCTTTGGTCGGCTTCCATTTCAACCACTTTCTCCACATGAATTTTTCTAAAATCCCAATTCTCAATCAATCTACAGAATCTAAAACCCTCCATACTCCTATCCCTGCTATGAAGTATAATTGGAATTTACTAATACTAATCCTAAATTCCAATTACTACTCCTCATCCCTCTTTCTCTTCTACTTAGGCTAAAATACCTATGCAGTGTTCATACCTGTCTCAAGGCCTTTCTACTAGTTGAATGTCCTTCTTTCTCTCCATCTATTCAAATCCTATGTATTTTTTAAGATCTAGTTCCCAACTATGTTCCTTTGATCTTTTTGAAAGCTTAACCAACAAACATATCCCAAATTAATTCCTCCTTTGTGGGGTCTCTGGAAACACATGTTATAAGAACCTTACAATCTATCACTCCATTGGTCAATGGTTTCATGGCTTCACCTTGGCTTTCCAGTAAAATGGTGACACAAACAAAGCTGAACATCTCATAACTGGTCTTAGATTAGGGCTAGATCCAACAAAAATGTAAGTTTGAAACTCAAACATACACCTGAAAATAACAAATTTTTACTCACATTTTTCAAAGAGACACATCAAATATCCTGAAGCTTCCACTTTTTCATCATTATCACTGAAGTCTTCAAAGCAGCTACTTAGTCATCATTCTTCTCTTTCCTTCTCACTTATATTCTCTATCCTTAAAGCTTTCATCTGTGCTGTTTTTCTTTATTGATTTAATTATCACTTTAATTCTCAACATTGACTCTATTATTCTCCCAAGAATAGCTCTCTTCCCTGTTTCTTGTATATTGATATAGATTTGTGGGGCTCCTTCCAATAGTGTACACAGACCTTAACCAGAATATCCTACTTCCTGGAACTGTTGAAGCAAAAATGACTCTTTCTCCTATAGAGGCAGAAAAAGAAGAAAAGCTATCATCTATTTTTAACAGGTTAATTTTCCTGTTCTTGTCATACTTTCCTTCCAAGAAAATACTTTTCTTCCCTTTCTTTCCTTGGGTCCTTGAAAATAATTGTTTCCTTGCCTCCTTGTTTTTCCAGGTCACTTCCCATCCAATCCCAAATGTTTCTTACCTTTCTTCTTTCCCTACAGGGTTGGAATATTTAATAGCAAGCATTGTTATAGGAGCCTGAAGCTCCAGCTACATGCCCTCCACCTGCAGCATAGCATTGATCTCCATGCCTCTGACTTCCACACCACCGGAGGAGCACATCAGATGAGCGTTCTGCCCGTGCCATCCCTTCCCTCCAGATGCTTTATTCTCTCCCACAAAAAGATCATCTGCTCACTAAGTTGTTTCTGTCACAGTTCCATGACACTGCTGCCTCTGTGGACAACATGTGTCATAATGTGACAGTGGAACAGGTTTGGTGGCATACAGTATTGCACAGTCCAACCCCTGGGGAAACCCATGGGTAGAAATATTTGCAGCAACAGACCAGTGGAGCCAGAAAATGGTAGGCACGATGTGGCAAATAGAAGGGCAATGATAAATGCAAAGGCTGTTTTCAGGAGTGCACGGCGGACACCCGCAGATATTTTCCACATTAACTGAGTGGGAGACTTAGGAAGAGCTAAGTTCTGACAATAGAGACAGTGCGAGTATGTGAGGAACACAATGATACTGTTTATGTGATTCCAATTTCACTCCTTGGCTCTACAACTGGGAAAACAAGGCTTTCATGGAAAATAAAATAACCAAAATGCTCTTGTAAAACATATCATAACATGTGGAAAGTGTTAACATAGGGCCTAGCATATAGTAGGAGCATAGTTGCTAATTCTCTACCCACTATTCTTCCCAACCATCTTCTCCCCTCAAAAGAGTAGGCTCCATATCTTCCAAGAAATTATTTATTCAAAAATTATTCATCAGGAATTTACTAAGCTTTGGGACTACAATGGTAACTAGGACAAAAATAATTATATCTTACCAGAGAGTTGGGCACAGAGTAGATGCTTAATAAATATTTGTGCATTAACAAGACCAATCCCTAGTAGTCTCATTTAAGAAAACCCTCCACCAGAAACTTTGTAACCCAGAGATCAATAACCAGGATTTGCTGTCAAAATTAATGTTGACTTTATCCTTAAAGGTAACCAAGAGAAGGGAATAAAAATAAGTGCCATAGGGAAAAAGAGATGGCTGAGATACTTAACTTAAACATGAATTGCTAAAATGTCTATTTCCATCAACAGAAAGAAAATCTGATAAATAGCAGGAGGGATAATATCAAAAATTTACCACACCAAATCATGCCAAAGTCTGTCATAAATCAAAGTAGGAAAGGATCAAATGAAAATTTTCACTACTAAGATTTCTTGTAGTTGTATGCATATCATTCAAGTTATACAAGTTAATTTTCCATGTTAGTTAATGACAAGGTTTAAACGGGGTCAGATTATCTCACCTATGTCTGATTCAGATAAAAAAAGAAGAGAAAAAAGGCTCAGATTACAATTAGATTCCATTTAAATAAAAGACTTTGAATAAAATGGAGACTTGCATTTTAAATTATACCAAACATTTAAATATATTAACAACTTTCTATTATAAATTATGATTTCTTAAGATCTTAAAAATCTGTTTTTGCACCAAAGAGTCTATGATATAAACCATGCATTCTTAGTCTCACATTTTTAAAAAGTATTTTCTCAATAAACAAACATTTATTGAGGGTCTCTTTAGCAATTTACAGGTACCAATCTATTTTCTAGAGAGATGATGACTAAGACAAATTATCATGTTATGTGAAGCCCACAGATTAGTGTGAAGAAAGATAAAGAAATACAAGTGTGACCAGGAGTAAACAATGAAAGAACAACAAATTCTTCCTACTGGAGGGGAAGTGATCAAAGTGTCCCAAGGAAAATAGTCCTTAAATTAAGGCTTGACAAATACATATGCTGTCGGGAAGGTATGGGTAGAGATGAGGAATTGAAGGGACACTGTAGTCATGGCAAAAAAATATGCCGAGGTGGCCGATTCTGGGAACCACATATCATAGCTTGTCTGTCCCAATAGGTGAACCTACCATTGGGCAATGTTTTCAATATGGGACATGAAGATACTACGTTATTCACCACCTTATTTCCAGTCAATCCCCTAGCACCCACTAGGTGCACAATAAATATTTATAGACAGGCCCCAAATCATGAAGGGTTTTATAGATCATACCTCGGTGAGGCATCCTGAAGAATTTTAAGGCAAAAGGAATATGACTGGATGGAGGTTTTGTAAAGTTTCCCCTAACAGCTATGCGGAAGATGGACCGGAGGAAAGAAAACAAGAAAGCAGGGAGATCCAGTTGGAAATAACTGCTGGTGGTTGGAGAAGAGGGAACAGTTGGAAGAATCATTTGGGAACTAGAACTGAGAGTGCCACATGACTGTGTAGACAGGGAGGAAACAAAGAGAGTGTCCCAGAATAGCTCCCAGATGTCTGACACCCACCACCAGGAGAATGCTATGGCTGTTTGACAATATAAAAAAATATGAACAAGTATCTGTATGAAATTGCTCATTAAAAACATATTCACATGTACACCATGTAAAAATTCGGGACCAGTTATGAAGATATGTGTTGGAAAAATTGAGATTGTTTCATGATTTATTTATTCATCCAAAGAATAGTTAATAAGTTCCTGTTCTGTGTCATGTGGTATATTAAGTGTGTGTGTGTGTGTGTGTGTGTGTGTGTAGTCCTTCCCCTCAGGGAGCTTACAGCTTTGTGTTCAGGAAATAAGCTATCAATTATATCACAGGTTGGAATGGATAAATTACATGAAACTTTGAAGGTGATTTTAAGAAGGTTTTTTTCATCTTAAGAACTATGGAGCTATAGAAGGCCATGGAAGATTTTAGGAAGTGAGGGGAGGGGGATGACCAAATGGCATTTGCACTTGAAAAAGATCACTCTTGGCTGCAGTGGCTAGGAGGCCCTTACAGGGTCCAGCCAGGCTCATCAGTATGGTCATCTTGGCTATTTATAACCGGCTTTCATCCTTATAGGTCAGTGCTTTGTGCCATACCAATTATTAAATATTTTCACCATAAACCCACTTCTAGGGAGATGTGGTAGAGATAGAAAGGGGTTTTCAGAAGATAAAAGAGTTTCCAGGAGATAGAATTGTTACTTTTCAGGATGCCAACAGGCTTCGCTGCTGATCACCAGCTTTCTCTGGCTGTTGTCTGTGGCCCTGTGGCGAGTAGGGGTAGTGACGGCACAGGAAGGAGGGGAAAGACTCACTTGGCAGCAATAAAAGGCCATGCTGGGAAGTCCTCACCACCTTATTTATATTTATATTTTTATAAATTTTATATTTATATTTATATTCTTATTTATATTCCCCCACCACTGGCCCTTGGCCACCTCCATCTGCAGAAACTGTGCCATTTAGCCTTTTGGTTTACAAATGAGGAAAATTAGGCGTTAGAAAGTACGTAACATTCCCAGACTAGTTCCAGTTCATAGTGAAACAAATTGTCAGATGCTTGTTTCCTCACATGGAAAGGCCAAAGTCTTGTTCAGTGACGCACTTAACACTTGTTGCTCTTTGGCCAACATGACCAGAAATGAGCTGATTGTCCTGTGCAGGTCCCTTGCTTCTCCTTCACTCTGCCTTGGGTCCCTTCTTCTTCATAGAAGCCAAAGCAAGCAGAGCAAAAGGAACTCACCAATTTGTTGCTTATTGCAACTTAGCTTAGATAAAAGACTCAGTTCATAGACAGATAATCAAACCTTTGTTCTAAATGAGCTTGTAGGATTATCTCTAGGCTTTTACTTCTCCATGCCATCCCAGGTGCCACATATAATCCTATAACGGCTATAAGCAGGACTTGGCAAACAGAAAAATCATGAAGAGTAACTAAAGCAATAAGTAATAACAAGTCAATATATTTTTATTAAGCAGCTGAATTTTGGAAATCATTGTGCTACCCTCTATCGTGGGTATAAACTTCAGTACCCTCAAGTCGCACACCATCTTGATAATAAAAAAGACACAGCTAGTAAGTAGTATGTATTCTGCCTCAAATGAAGCACAAACAATAAGTGTTTGGGGGTCCTCAAGAGAGGTGAAATTGGAGAAGAAACACAGGGATAGATGTTCCAGTGATGAACAAGTTATAAAAGGGAACTCAGGGGAAACATAGTCCAAGAATGAACAAATAGATTCTCTTGGAGAGGAAAGAAGAGAAGAAGGGGCTTTTAGGATTTTGAAGGATTTTAGGAATTTAGGGGTTGGTTGGTTGATTTGTTGGTTGATTTTCAGATACATTTTTATCTATCAACTGAATGTTTTGGGGGGAGTAAGAAGTAGAAAAGAAAAGCCTATATCTTCTACATTGGCAAATATTTTAGAGTTTCCTGAAATACTTGTCTAATTAGAGCAAAGAGCTCTAATAAATCTTTGTTTCTTCCCAACACTGCTAAAGGCTATTGAAGTTTCTCAACAGTAAGACTGTGGCTTGTAGAGTGACCAGTCAGAGGTTCCTAAGTATAAGATTCTGTGTTCATGTTGTAGTTTGGAAGTTCAAAAGGGAAGGGAGAGTAGACTGTACTAAAAGCCCATTCTCAGAGATCTCAGAGATTAGTGAGCCAAGGGCATCATTGTGTACAGGCTCCCCAGTTTGAGCATTCTTGTGTAGCACCAAATAGCCAAAATTGCTGGCAATCAGAAACACAGGATGCAAAGCTCGAGAATTGTAATGGCATCATTGTTGGGGCATAGCAAAAACTCCTGACACGATTAAGGCACCCTGGCCCCACTAGGTAGGACTTCCTTAGGACGTCCTGAGCTGGTCCAATTGAGATTCCAAGGCTTTAACTCAACAAAATGGCACTGAGAGAACCATCCTTTCAGTAAAAAGAAAAAAAACATACCCAGGATCTGGCTCATGCTTAAAGAGGGGACCAGTTCAGCTCTCAGACAAAGACCACCTGGTGGTCTTGAGAGAAGCCCCTGCCTGTGGATAGGTGGTAGACGCAGCACGCTTAAGTATCAGAGGTCTTCTTGCTGCTCTCAAGTCCCCTTCCTTACTCTTGGGTCACAAGGTTGGGGCCACACACTCTGGCCTCTCATTTCCCTTAAAACCACAAACCCAAGAAAATCTACTTAAGTACAAAGGGGGAAAAAAGCATTGTGGGCTACATTTGTGTGGAAAGTTTTCACATGAAAATAATATGAACAATAACATCTACCGTGTATTGAGTATTTCTTGTGTTTGGCATAATTCTATGTAATCTAATTAAGTTTTTACCACCACTCTATGACAGAATGATTGTACTTGGAGCTACCAATAAGTAGCACAGAGAGGATTCCAATCCTAGGCTGAGTCTCAAAGTCATCCTCTTTCCACCAAACTCTTACACTTCAGTTCAAACAGCCATGTAGAGAAGCACAAGGCAAGTGTAGGTGAAGAGAAGAGACAGAAAAGATGAAGTTCCAAGGTTAAGCAGCAGATCTGAGCATCACAATGAAGAGGAAAGTAGGTGACCACGTGAAAAGCGTGACAGGCTTTAGGGAGAAAAGGAAGAGTGGGAACACAGTCAAGGGAGAGAGGAACACAAAGAGAAGTTGAACGTCCCGGGGCTGGGTTCCAACATGACAGGCATACTTGGCCGGACAAACCGGAAAGTGCCTGAAAGAAGAAAGCCTGGATGGAGATGAAAGGAAAGAAACAGACACACCCACCTGCTGGAAAACAGAAATGGACCTACAGCAGCTGATACCCCGCATTTTCGAATGGGCTGAGCTCTCTAACACAAAGGAGTGACAGATTGTCGGCAACTGTTTTCAGAAGAAAGACTATGATCACAAGACCCAGGACATAGCTGGATCTATACCACATGTCACTGGGGCCAGCACAAATGAAAACGTCCACCCCGGGGGCTCAGTTAAGGAAGTTTATTTCTGAAAATTCTTCGTTTTTCATGCATTCTTGCCATCTAGCATTGCCATTTCCAGAAGAAGCTTTTGTAGTCTCCCATGTTCCTAATAAGGGACATTAGACCCAGAGCCTCTGATCTGAGCAATACTAATTCTTGGGAGGACTGGCCCTGGACAGAATCGTGAAGGAGCTGGTATCTCCAGGTCACCTTATCTCTGCCTCTTCTCTTCCCTTGCTCCCTACCCTGTATTCTCAAGAGTTTCATTCTCAGCCCACAATTTATCATTTCAGCGATTCTAGAAACTCACTGTGGGTAAGGATCTCCCCAGTTCATCCATCTTCCCACCTGGATTTGATGAGGTGTCTGGGGTGGAGCCCCTAAGTCAGTGTTTGTAACAGAACCTCCTGTTGATTCTGAACAAGATGGTCCAGATACGGAGGAATGGTACCAGGGCACTTGTTGATAGATAAAGTATTCATTCACAATGGCTTAGGTTTTAACAAAGAACTCTCGAAGTAAGTAAAGCTGAAGATAAGCACCTCCAAGGAATGTTGGCTACAGAGTGGATATTTGAAAGGCAAAAGATTATCTCTGATGCTCTCTCATCCAAATCATTCATCCTAAATGAAAGCAATAATTCAGTCTTTCTGTGCAGCAAACAGAAACATTTTACATCATTCTCCTCACCTCATAGATTTAAATACCAATCTAGTCATTAAAAATCCTGATTTTGGTATATATATTTAATCACAGAGAAAACTGTTTACATGTTACAGAAGGAAAACAAAGTTACAAAATCTTTTTTAAAAACCCATTCATCCTGTAAACAAGTAAGTTTCAAACCAAACTTTGTAAGAAACAGCTACTCATAAAATTGACCCTAGAACATCCCTCCTCTGCAGCTCTTATGAAGCCAGTATTGTTAAGCCATTGTTGTTAAGATAAATTCATAACCATCATCTGAATTTCCAAGCTATCCACATAATTATACAGAAAACGAAATTCATTAAGTTTAAATTTAAAGATGCTGCTTTCTTTTCTCAGAGTCACAGTCAATATCAAACCTCAAAACTATAGTTACCTCATAGTAAATGATGCCTCTATTCTTGTAGGTTATTCTGTCCACACTTTTTAAATTAAATTTATCTGGGGCCGTAACATCTCTTTTACATAGAGCACATTTATAATTACCTTGAAAGCACAGCCCTTACTAACATGAGTTAGTAAAGGCTAACTCTTTCCATTCAAAAGGAAAGAATACTAAAATAATACTTGCATATTCTACAGATCGTATTTGACTTTTACTCTTTCCATTTTAAATTTTCATTCTCATCACTGCTTCAGAGACATTTGAGAAACAAGATAGATTTTCTTTTTTTTATTTTTTTTCCTTTTATTAAGTCATATACACATAGATCATGAATACATTTATGCATTTGTGGGGTATAGTGTGTTGATTTTTATACAATTTGGAGTGCTTACATCAAACTAATGAATATAGCTTTCACCTCATTTACTTAATTATTGTGTTAAGACATTTATGTTCCATACTTGATAGATTTGACTTGTACCCTTGCCATATGCTCCATAGGTGTGGTCCCCCTGTTTACCCTCCCTCTATCAAACCCTCCTCCCCTCCCATCCCCTTCCTCTTCTTTCTTTCAATCCTTGACCACAAGAAGACTGGTCTCTGTTGGAACCCCCCAACACCTAAATTTTAATAAGCTCCACTAGAGGGCAGTTTTCCAGGTGCTTGCAAGATTAAAATCAACCTACTAGGACTACCTCTAATGGGCTAGTCTTCCTTTTTCAAACATATCCCATCGGTTGGGGAAGGAGAAGGAAGGGAGAAGAAGGCTTATAATCACAAAGGGTGTATTTTCAGTCCTACTTGTCATTGATAGAACTACCATGTTCCAAATTTGGAAATTACAATTATTTTCTAAAAATTCTAAAGATCAAATATATGACATATGTATCACATTCTCCCTGAGGCAGAATGTAGTTTTAAAAAGATTACTATTTTATAAAACCAAGTAAGAATTATTTAATTTTTGCAACATGTGAATACAATTAATTAATACAGCTGGTTGTCATTTTAAAATCATTTCTCAGTAGAGTTCATTCCCAATAAATAAACTCAATACAACTTTCTGGAAAAGTTGTAAGTTTTAATAGAACATATTCCTAGAACATTCCGAAAGTGATTATTTTTTATTTTATTTTTTTACAAATTCAGAGAGTTAGGGTTTTAGTTGGGGAAGCTGATGGAAAAGCAGAGGACAAAGATTCTGTTCTGGCACTTCTCTGTTCTTTCTTTTTATATACTCGAGAGGATCTGAACAAGCACAAGCCTTTTAAAGATGCTAAGATTCTCTAACAGTGTTTGCATTGCAAGGGGAAACTCTGCATAGCCTCCTCTTGCCTACACTATTATCAAGAAATCTTTAACATTTATTTTAATTGAATCAGTGTTCCATTCATTCATCCAACAAATATTTATTCATCACTTTCTATGTGCCAGAATGGTGTAAAAGAGTCAACAATGCATTAATCAAACAAAATTTACCTCATCCTCATATTCAATTGCTTGGGAAAGAGTTCAGGAATAGGATTAAACTGTGAGACTAAGCATTCATAGGTTTAAAAACATTACATTTTAAATATATTTTGTCCTCTGGCTCAGCACCCATAGTGCAGTGGTTACGGCACCAGCCACTTCTTATGTACAATAATTCAAATAATACCACCACCGGTTCGAACCCGGCCCAGGCCTGCTAAACAACAATCACAACTATACCAAAAAAAAAAAAAAAAAATAGCCAAGTGTTGTGGCAGAAACCTGTAGTCCCAGGTACTTGGGAGGTTGAGGCAAATCAATTGCTTAAAACTAAGAGCTGGAGGTTGCTGTGAACTGTGATGCCATGGCACTTTACCGAGGGCGACATAGTGAGACTCTGCCTCAAAAAATAAATATATATATATATATATATATATATGGTATATATATTTTGTCCTCTTGAAAATAAAATGAATTTATATAACATGACTTTGCTTAAACATTGAAAGTTTGTTAAACCATGACCTAAAAATTCTAGTTGTCATGCCATTTGCTCCAGGACAAAACCCTTCACCTCTCCTTTGAGTTTTGTTTTTGTGTTTATTTGGGGGTTTTTTGAGACAGAGTCTCACTCTGTTACCCAGACTAGAGTGCTGTAGTAGTTATAGCTCACAGGAGCCTCACGTTCTTGTACTCAAGCAATCCTCCAGCCTCAGTTTTTCTATTTTTATAGAGATGGAGTCTTGGTGTTTCTTAGGCTGTCCTCGAACTTCTGAGCTGAAAAAATCCACCTGCTTTTGCCCCCCAGAGTGCTAGGACTACAACTGTGAGCTACCCCACCCAGCCTCCTTGGAGATTTTATAAAAATGAATTGGGGTAGGGACTCTAATATTAAAATATTATATAATTATTCCTCTCAATTCTCAGGCCGTGGCTCAAACTTCATTTCATTGTTGAAATCTTTCACAGATTTTTTACTAAGCTTCTGTAAGTTAGAAATAACTTTAGGAGGTTTTAGAACACTTGCTAGATGTTGCGTGGGGTCGAGAGTTCAGGTGTGCAGTTGTGCATGCATTTACTTTGCAAGGAGTACCCAATGTGTTATAATAGAAAGAGTGAGATAAGGAAGTTAAGAGTGGGGGTTCTGGCCCAGATCTCTGGAGCTGACTCCCATCTCTGCTGAGTGCCTCAACTTTCTCATCTGTAAATAACTATATACAGGTATATACAATCCTATTTCATGGAACTATTATGATGGTTAAAAATATCACTATAACCTGTGCCAAGGGGAGTCTTAGGAAATATGGGGACTAAGGAAATATGGTAACTAAAGTGATGTGGTAGCCTGCATGAATCCTGGGATTAAAAAATATATATATTAAGTAAAAACCATGGAAATTCAAATAACGTTTGGACTTTTCTGAATAGTATTAAATTGATATTGATTTATTAATTGTGATCAATGTACCATACAAATGTAGGATGTTAAAAATAGGGGAAATTGAGTGTAGGATACATGATACTTTCATACTCTCTTTGGAACTGTTAATAAATCTAAATCTACTCAAATAAAATGTATTCAAAAAGTAAAAGAACAGACAGCGCCTGTAGCTCAGTGAGTAGGGCGCCAGCCCTATAGACTGAGGGTGGTGGGTTCAAACCTGGCCCCAGCCAAACTGCAACAAAAGAAATAGCCGGGCATTGTGGTGGGTGCCTGTAGTCCCAGCTACTCGGGAGGCTGAGGCAAGAGAATCGCCTAAGCCCAGGACTTGGAGGTTGCTGTGAGCTGTGTGATGCCACAGTACTCTGCCAAGGGCGATAAAATGAGACCCTGTGTCTACCAAAAAAAAAAAAAAAGTAAAAGAATTTAAAATTTTTTAAATGTTATTTTAGGTAAAGAGTTTAGAAGAATATATGGTCTATAGCAGGCACTCATACAAGGTAAGTAGAAATTATAGTAGTAGTAGTAATAGGAATGAGAAGCCAAAAGGGGCTCTTAAGAAAAATTGTAAATTTCTTGTCCTTGTGCTTTCTGTTTTCTTTTAGCTATTGCTTTTGAGATTTTTTTTATATGATATTTAGCAAAAAGTTCTAGCTGTACACAAAACTATTATTTGATTTTTCAATTTTATTATTTTAGCATTTTATAAGGTAGGATTTAGTGCCAAAGACTCTATTCATTGCAGTGTCTTTTGGTCAAAATTGTATGTGACATAAATTATATAGGCATACCCATGTCAACAACACCTGTTTGAATAGCTATAAATTTATTTCATTGGTTTCTATCTCAACTTTTATTTTAATTTCTGATTACTACATATATATATATATACATATATATATATATATTATGGTAGTAAGTACAAATCTAATTAGGTTTTATGACCTTTAATAGATTTACATTATCTATAATTATCAAGTCTAAATGTCTTAATATAGCATTCTAAGACCTGTACAACTTAATCTTAATCCAGATTCATCAATTACCTGCCCCACAATCCTATGTTCTTTATACATTTATGCTTTTTCTTGTGCTTTTGCCATCTGTTTAGGTCTTTTTTATGAGCTTTTCTGTTTCTTTAGAAATAATTAATTACTGGTTCCTCCATCTTCTCATTGTATTTAATCTATAAATATTATAAGATTTATAATCTAGGGAATGCTAAGTATGTTTTATTCATCTGCATGTTTATTTTTTGAATTGGATTTACAAATCTCGAATGATCCTTTCTTGGAACCATACTGACTGTGATTTGCTAAGCCAACAGATTCACACAGAATATTTTTCTTTACTGAATTCCCTTAAACATCATATACACCATCCATACCACATTGTCACGCATGTGGGTTGCTTTGAGATTAGCTCATTGCTGTTTCATGTCTTTACTGGATACTCCTTAAGGGACATGATCGCTGCTGTCTCTTCTTTTGTTTCCTTGTGGTAAAAAAGCATCAGTAACAGTAGAAGTATTCAATGAAGTGAACAGCTTCTATATTTATAAGTCCAGGCACCTTTCATTCTTTATTCAAATACTTTTTTATTTATACTTTAACTCTTCATGTTTATTCTCTTCAATTTTATCTCCAACTATGGGGTTCAATCAATTGACCAGGAATCTGCCTGAATTCTCTTTTATCTTTAAGTAGCTAAAGATCCATTAAAAAAAAAAATAGCTGGGTGTGGTGGGTGCCTGTAGTCCCAGCTACTTAAGAGGCTGAGGCAAGAAAATCACTTAGGCCTAAGAGTTTGCCGTGAGCTGTGATGCCACAGCACTCTACCAAGGGCAGCATAGTAAGACTCTGTCCCAAAAAGAAAAAAAGAAGGTTTCTTCACTTTATAGAGATACCAGGGTCTCTTCAAAGATCCAAAGTTGACCAGTTAAATATATGTACATTTTCTTTACAAAGTTAATGTACTGATTACAATAATTCAAATAATACCAAAAAAAAAAAATCCCTCCTCGATTCCCCAGTATAGCAACTTATTGTAGAACATAGAAGACATCTCATGCATATATGTACTAAATAGCTCACATATATTAAATCTACACTTTTTATAATTTTTATATACATAAGTTTATATTACCTCAACCATTTTACCTAATAAATAATAGAAATGTCTTATATGTATACTTCAACTCTTTTAGTTTAACAAAACCAAATAAACCTATTTGGAAAGAGAAGTTTGATAAGAAGCAGAACTTATGATTATGGAGTATGGTAAAGAAAACAAGTGCTCACATTTCACATCTGTCGTACAGACATACTTTATCCTCAGTGAACTAAGGGGGCCAAGTTCTATAGTAACAGCAATGATGCTACACACACGCAAAAACAGCACAGAATTGAAACTCAGTCCTGGCCCACTTTATTCTCACGTCTTTGATAGTACTGTTTCAATGTTCTATGTCAGCCTAGCTCATACTCTCATACCAGATTCTTAACAAATGGGTATCTTGACAAGAGAATTTCCTTAAACTCCTAAAATTACAATGAAGTCAGTATGTTAGATTCGATGGCAGACTTTGCTGAAGCTATGAAATCTGCTCTCCACCACCAGTTGAATTTGGGAACATCTATTTGTGCAGTGTGCTAGACAAAACCATGCTACTAAAAGCCAGAAGCAGACTATGCCCAGCATCCTTTTAAAAATCAAGCCAGCACAGAAGGCAGTATCATGCAACGTTGGTGCAATCATTCAGGAACTTCTATATATTCAGTGACTCTACTTCTAAACCCAAAGCACAAGAAAATTCATGAGATTCCATGGGATATGTCTTAGTTGATGCAAAATAATCCCAACACAAAATGTAATCCAAATTTAAGATGGGGTAGCCACTTTCACAGAGGAAGCCTCCACAGATTTATTAGGGAGAGAACTAATGCCAAATTCTACCTCCCAGGAAACTTGTTCATGGTCAGCCTAAAAAAAAAAAAAGAAAGAAAGAAAAGGAATACTTTTTTTTAAAAAAAACTCCTTTCTGGTGCCAATCACCCCTGAAAAGATCAACACATGGCACCAAGCAGTAAACTGAAGTCAATCTGTGCACTGTAAGCCTCTATTCAAAGGAAGAACTTAGATCCCCACCTGTTTCCCAGCAGTCTCCACAGCATCACCCATGGGCCATAAGTGACATGAGTGGAAACACAAGAGTGCCAGACACACAACTCCAGAGTCACTCCATCAGCATTTAAGCTCATTGGATCTCTGCCCCTGGACATGTGCACTAAACCACAGCAGCTGCGCCCACTATAAGCCAAAGGTGCTTGATTAGAAGCAAGGCTAACTAAAGAGGAGTGGGAAGAATGTGTAGAAGCTGAACAGTTAGCGATGTGGCACGTACTCTGACTGCTGGAGAACGAAAGCAGTCAGCAGATCAATGCTGCATACTTCAAACCCCGAGGAACTTTTAACTGAGATTTCATGCAGCCCCCTCGGGGAATAAGCAAAGCCACCAATTGGTGACAGACAGCCTGTCTGCATGTGTACTTAGAAGAGACTGGACAGTGTGTCATTAATTGGGCAACTTTGAGCCCCACTCACACACGTGAACAGTAATGCTGTCAGTGGCAGCATGTACTAATACTGAGGACAAAAAAAAATACTTCAACAAGAAGTATAGACATAGGCCAAGACAGGTCTCTCTTGAGTTTTGGATTCTCCTGGTAAACTCCAGATGATTGATGTTAACAGTGTTACAGATAATGGACACAGTACTGTATTTCCCATCACTTAGAAGTACATGCTTGGTTCCCTGGATTATTTTCAGTCTTTGCAAATGTTACTCTTCCTGAAATCCCCACTCCACTTTCTCAGTCGCCTCAGCTAACCAGTGGTTTCACTGAGCTCCCTGTCATTTGTGTACATGTAACATGTAAGCCTTAATTGTTCAGCCACCTGAGCATTCCCCCTTTGCCCAGGCCCCTTCCCCAACCATTTCTCCAGACTGTGCTAGTCTATCAAGATGAAAACAACACTACGACACTCGGAACAAACTTCTCCCGTCAGATGCACACAGGGGGCCCTCTGTTGCACAATCTGCACTTGTCTCTAATGCAACAGAGATTCAACCCCCAGATAGGAGATCCAGACTGCAGATCAGAGGAGAGACTGACTTCTGCCCTTCATTTAGGCCAAAGAATACTTATCTCCTTATTTCCAACTTCTTCTCAGGTTGCAGCTAGTCCTGGGGAGATGTAAATATGTAAGTAAAACCCAGGCAATATTCACAGGTTATCCCTTTGAAAATGCCAGCACTTTTCAGTTGCCTTATCACAGCCCGATTCAGCTCCTTATTCATAAAGGGCCAATAACAAGAAAAGCCAGCTCAGTGTCAGGAAGGACTGCAGGAGCTGCCACCATATACTGATCTTTTTGTTCTGACACTTTGGTGTGTGGGATTGAGCTGTGGGCAAAGTTTCTGGGTCTCTCTCTCTCTTGCAGCCCTGGCCTATCCTTAATCCACAGACTTGCTGAAGAAATCTTTTCTGTGGCAAACATACACAGGAAATTTCAAGATTGCTGTTGGTGTTTAATATTTATTGAACACCCACGACTGGACCAGGCACTCTACTGATGTGTAGCTTGCATATCATTAGAACTTTCTGAGGGGAAAAAATGACTTTGGCTGAAAGCTAAAAGCTGTCTAGCTATTGTAAGGGCAAACAAGAATACACATTCCTCAAATATCTCCAATTGCCTCCCATAACACGATGCAATTTTCTGCTCCTTCCATTAAAAATAGTCATTAACATGATATATTCCCTAAACACATCTCTTTCTTTAAACATTCCACTAACCTTGATAGCAGCTTAAGCTGGAAAAAACAAAAATCACCATGTTAAAACATATTTCTAAAGGATTTTAGAACCCAAGATTGAAGTTTCTGATGAGCTGAATCTACAGACGCCATGTTGACTCCCTTTCCTGAGGTAGTCCTAACAAGAAAAAGAAGCACACAGTAGCCTTTACTCCCACCATTTTTATACAGCTCAGCAACAAGTCACTTTCCCCAGACCTAGGAGCCTTCTGTCCTAACCTCTATATCTTCATTGACAACCAGATCTAGAACCCTTCAAGGTTCTGGCACTCTGAACCTTGGCCACTTTCTACCAGCCTTTTTTCTCAAAGATAGGCCCTGCATATTGACAGGAGTCCTAAAAAATGAGAGGTGCTTTTAATTTCCCACATTCCTAGAGTACCTGGATCTCTGTTGGTGAGTTTCTGTCTGCCCTGTTGGACCTGAATTAAAGATCCCCGGAATCACTGCATTTGAGCATAGAAAAAAGTCTGCATGGATAGCCACCAAAGCGTTAATCATTGTTACCTCTGGGTGGTAAGGAAACACATGATTTCAATTTTCCCCTTTATGGTACTTTCCAAAAGATCTATAGTGACACACATTACTTTTATACTCAGGGCAAAAAAAAAGTGTTTTGTGTTTTAAGACTTAACCAAGATACACCATCACTCTTCCACTGTGTTTCTACTTTGGTAAATTATCTCTTACCTTTTGCAAATCTAGGCTGTTGAAAAATAGCTTTCTCTCCACAAAGGGACCAAAATCTAAAGACCAAATTCTGGCTCGGTGCCCATAGCTCAGTGAGTCGGGCAATAGCAGCATATACCGAGGCTGATGGGTTCGAGCCCATCCCAGGCCAGTTAAACAACAATGACAACTGCAACCAAAACATAGCCGGGTGTTGCGGCAGGCACCTGTAGTCCCAGCTACTTGGGAGGCTGAGGCAAGAGACTCACTTAAGCCCAGGAGTTTTAGGTTGCTGTGAGCTGTGTGACTCCATGGCACTCTACTGAGGATGACATAGTGAGACTCTGTCCCAAATAAATAAATAAATACCAATTCTAAGGGAAATTATTTTTTAAATCTTTCATAACATAAAAAAAAATCAAGATATTGAGAACATGTCCTTTATAGCATAGAAAAAAATGAGTGATTGATTAATTATGTATAGGGTCAAGATTTTCACAGCACCCATGAAAACTATAAAAGACAATTTTAAGTTAAAAATTATAAAATTAAAAATTAAATTAAGATAATAAAATAATGTTTTTAGCAGTAACTTAGATGGAACTGGAGACCATTATCCTAAGCAAAGTATCCCAGGAATGGAAAAATAACTGGGAGCTAATCGATGGGCACACATAGGCACAAAGAAATGTAAATATCATTGGAAATTAAGAAGGCGGAAAGAGAGGGATAAAAACTTAGCTGTCTTGTACAATGAGCACTATTCTGGGTGATGGGCACCCTAAAAACCCCGACTTAACCATTATAAAAGGTATTCATGTAACAAAAATATTTGTATCCCCTTAATATTTTGAAATTTAAAAAATGCAAAGTTAAAACTGAAAATATAGACAAAAACTACAAAGAAGTGAAGTGTGACATGGGGAATTACGCCCTGAATGAAAACCCAAAGGACCTTCAGCTGTCAGTAAGTTTCTCCACCCCTTCACCACCAGCATGCATTAGTTGCAAGATGTGGATCTTTCTGCGTTGATGGAGAGCTACTATCTTATAACCCCAGGGGTTTCCTTACAAAATGGATTATTTATCCTGTGTTACAGGTTCAGTGACCCACCTTCTACTTTTGTGTCTATCACTACCAAAGTTCACTGTTATACATTTCAATTTCTGTAGTCTGAACTCCACAGCCTACTGTCACTTGTTTCTTCATTATAAAATCTGTACATATGACTTTAGCTTCAAGTATAAATTACATTCAAAAATAAAAGGAAATAACACAATGAGATAGTACTTTATACATCTTAAGATGGTTACAATCAATAAGATAGCTATTACCTGTATCATCAGTGTTATCCAGCATATGGAGAAAGTTGAACACTCATCCATTGTTGAGTACGGGAATGTAAAATTGTACAGTTTCCAAAATACTATTTTGGTTTTGTTTGTTTGTTCGTTTGTTTTTTGTTTTAAAGACAGAATCTTACTTTGTTGCCCTCAGTAGGGTGCTGGGGTGCCATAATTCGCAGCAACCTCAAATTCTTGGGCTGAAGCAATCCTTTTGCCTCAGCCTCTCAAGTAGCTAGGACTACAGGCACCCACCACAACACCTGGCTATTTTTGTTTTTTTTCAGAGATGGGATCTTGCTCTTGCTCTTGCTCTTACATAGGCTGGTCTGGCACTCCTGAGCTCAGGCAATCCACCTGCCTTGGCCTCCAAGCTAAAATGCTATTTGGAAAACAATTAGTTCCTCAAAAAGTTAAACATATTGTTATCACATGACCCAACAACTCCATATAAATATGTACATAAATATTCATAGCAGTATTATTTATAATAGCTAAAAAGTAGAAATAGCCAAAATATCCATCCACTGATGAATAGATTAACAAAACGTAGGATATTATTCATCCATAAAAAAGAATAACATGCATAAACCTTGAAAACATGTTACGTTTAAGCCAGAATGATACAAAAGGCCACATATTAGATGATTCCATTTATATGAAAAGCCCAGAATAAGCAAAGCCATGGACACAGAGAATGGACTACCACGTGCCAGGAGTCAGGGGAAATAAGAACGGGAAAGAAATGATATGAATATAGGGTTTCTTTCTGGGTAATAAAAACTTTCTGAATTAGCTAATGATAATGGCTGTACAGCTTTGTGAAATGCTATACCACTAAATAGTACACTTTAAGAGTGAATCTTTTGGCATGTGAATTATCTCTTAAATATTACATTATATTTCAACTGAACTGGAGATATCAATATAAATTTATGATGTTTAAAATATATTTTTCCTAGTTCTGGCCATTAAAATTTTGTTGGAGCATGGTCACTCCAGTAGCCAGGAGAAGACCTGGCATGCATATTTTGAGCTTTGATAGCATTGTTGAAAAAAAAGTCAGGACATCTTAGAGAAAGGCTAATTCCAAGCCTGGTGCAGTAAATATATAAGGTCAGTCTAGGATAATTTGTGTCAGAAAGCCAACATTAACAGGATTGGGTAAAAAGGATGCAGAGGCTATATTGAAAAAACTTTCAGTGGCCAACATTATGATTTATCCCATAAAAGAACAATGATTGTAGTTCACGGAAAATCTATGATTATCTGTAAGTCCACAATGGTTCTTTTTGAGAATGAGTCTTTGAAAAAGAAGAACAATGAGCAAAAAACTAACCTTGTTTGTCGACATCATTTGAAATAGCCATTCAGCCAACATCTTACTTTAAAAACATGTAAATAGCAGGAAATAAACATTCTGCCTTTTCAGTAGAAACTCGGTTTCAGCCAAATAGCCCCACTGACAAATATACCTATATTTCTCATATATTTTCATTATATAGTATATCTACTTGTATGTACACATATTCCCCACTAATATTTGAGCAGAAATCTGAAAGAAATGAGGCAACAAACCATCCCTACATCCAAAGGAAAAGCTTTTAAGTAAAAGGAGCACCACATGTGAAGTTTCCGAGGTCGGAGCACGCTGGGAGGCAGGTGAGGTTGCAGACACAAGCAGGAGGATGCAGATGATGAGGTCCAAGGAACTGCAGGGGAATGTCCAGGGCTTCTAAAAGTAATCTTTTAAAATCACCTGAAAATGAAGACCTCTTTTTTTTCTCTTTAGTGTATATAATTATCTCCTATCTTCCCCTTGATCACCTTCATTTCTTAGTCTAGGAATGACAAACATGGGGAGTGGTGTGCCGCTACATGGTACCCACTACAGATATTGCTAATTGATTATAGCTTCAGAATCCTTTTCTGCTCTCATTAGATCAAATTTATCTATTTGTCATTCCTATCCCATAATCTTAAGAAGTATACACGTGTAATCCTTGTCCTAATTGAGCCAGAAAGTCTATGCTGTATCGAAAATACTAAATAACTTTGAGGCCTCTTTGGTTCCTTAAACCTGTTAGCAACACTTTGCTTCCTCTTAGTGTGGGTGCCCCAGGAAACAAAGCCTGAAAGAAGTCTTAGGCAAAGTGTAAGCTCTTTATTGGAGAATGTGATCCAAGGGACAGTAGTGAGGGGTAGAGGAGAAAAGAGGTAAAGGGGAGCTAATACGAATATGCATTATTCAGCCGGCCACCTTTACTGTGACCAATTGCTCAATCCTATACAAAATCTTGAAATTTTTCTCAGGAAGAAAGGGGAAGCATTTATCCATAGGCTCTCATTATTGATGATATCAGGTCAGTTGTTCTGTAGAATGATCCGCCTTCTGGATTTGCCTGACTGTTTCCCTGAGATGTAGTTCTTCTACCTCCTGACTTTCCTGTAACTGGGAATCTTGATTAGATTCAATTTACATACTTTTGACTACAATTCATCATATTTCTTTCCATTCCATCATATCAGGTCATACCTTTAGAAGGTTGGCCAACCATAGTAATACAGAGGTTGACCACTGGATTTGGGTGATGACAGCCTGTTCTTTGTGCTACATCGTTATGATTTCCCTTTTGAAACAAGAAAGTCATCTGATTTCTTTGGAATCATAAAAATGTCTATTCCCATCAAACATTCACCTAATGGTTTTCATATCAAATTGTATTCAGTTGTACTCTATAAAGACTGTACATGCCCAATAAATATTGCTTGTTACATGAATGAATGTTAGATACAGCTGGGGATGGATTTCTCATCTTCTACTACCTTGATCCCCACTCCAGCCATTGGATCTGAGGGGGTTTTCTGGAGACTGAGATTGGTCTATAAAGATAAAGACTGCCAAACATTTGTGTATCCCGAGATAGTTCTTGAGCACCCTTCATCCTATTGTTGTATAGTTTTATAGCTTGAGTTGCTACTATTCTTTAAAGTCAGCTAAGAAAGTACAAGGAGGAATATACACTTTCTTGGGTACTAGATCATGAGACAACTACCCATTCTCATTCATTTGTTTAGTTAATTCATCTCAAAGTGCTTTGTTGTAATTTGTCATATCTATGTAAAACTGGCCGTTTTCAGTGTCAGAAAGGAACGCTGACCTGTGTTACCCAGGGAATATTTATTTATAAAGGTGACCCTGGAAATTTAACTTCCATGGGCTCCTAGAATCCAGGTCCCAAACAGAAACCTGCCACTCCTTCATTACTGCCTATATCAGGAAATGATAGTACCACTCGCTCACTTATTCATACTGTAAACCCAAGAGTCATCCTTGTCTCCTCCTTTTCCCTCACCCCTCATAGTCAATCAAACAATAGAATCTATCACTATCTCTTAATCATCTCTTGAAGGTAGCCCTTCCACCAGTGTTAGGGCATTTGTGTCTGTCTCCATAGTTCAGGGTATTTCCAAGAGGAAAGGGGCTCATGCCACCCCCTATGTATATAATACCTTCTTGTGTCTGTCTCCATAGTTCAAAGTATTTCCAAGAGGAAAGGGGCTCATGCCACCCCCTATGTATATAATACCTCTGGATATGGAATAAACCCAAATTTTTTATAAAAGTTTATGTCTGGACCATCAACTTCTCCATTCTTATCAATTCCTACTTTTTTCAAACTCTGTATTTTAGTCATTATTAAACTTATTTTGGTTCTTTGAATGGTTTCTTTCTTACTTCACAAATACATTTCTACCATTTCCCTAGAAGCATCACCTTCTCCTGGCACACTTCTCCCCCAAAATAAGATTGCAGCTATTGATAAATGTCACCTCATCAGGAAGACTTTCCCTGACCCCTCTTATCACAATTGATTGTATGATACTTACTTATTTGACACCTGCCTTCTCTTTTATCCTGAAATCTCAAGAAAGTTACAACTAGATTTTTCTTCTTCCTAAACTTTTTCTGCTTGTGTATTTTATGTCCATCACCTGCAGATTTTGTGAATAGTAGAAAACATTATCTTTAAAAATGTCTTCAGTTGTTTAGCATATAGGAGTAAGTACAGGAGTAAGTATAGGAGTAAGTAAATTCCCTGGGAAGACTAAATTACAATGCCTTCTTGAAAGCTGGCCTATAAATTGTTCCTGACTCATCTGTGCCCTGTGTTTTGTGGAAGGGTCTAGGAAATGGTGATAATATTTTCCAGGCAAGGTAGTTAGCAAAAATAGAGATGACACATTACATGTGCCCAACATGGAATAAGCGCTCAAGATATGGCAGCTATTATTAAAAAAACAAAATAATAGATTCATTCGTGGATTTCAAATTGCTATTACTTCCTTAAAAATGAACGCAAATTTTTCTGTGGCTGTATATGTATTTGTGTCTGTGTACTATTCTGGAGACATGGTCAATACCTTTCAATAACTTCTCAGAAGGACTATGAATAAGAAAAAGTTAAGAATCACTGCCATGGTTTCTTCAGGAAATCTGGTGGTCTGGCAAAAATGAAAATGTTGACAATCTGATTGTTGTGTCATCTGGCTGGCCAAAGCAATGTTTTCTGCTAAAGCAAAAATTGGAAGTCTTGGGGCCAAAATGATCTCAACTAAATGCTTCTTCTACACTATGTTTCCATCTGCCCAGCATGTGAGCCATTAACACGTTTCCTGTTGATGATTTTCATATCCTTATTTGCAAAAAAAAAAGCACTGAGACAAGTTCAAAAGAATCATTTTTCTAATGTACTGGAAAACCAAATAAATGAAACATAATTTTACATACACTAATGATTTTACAACAATAAAGAGTGATTATTTATGGGAAATTAAGCACACATTGACCAAGACTGCCTCTAAGTCATTTATCTACTAGTTTTTATTATATATACATGTATATATGTATGTTTCTATTCTAGTCCAAAAAATAGCAAGGCTCACGATGTGTTGAAACAAATTATTTCAACACTTAATGCATCATCTGTCCCGTATTTCCACATGTTGTGTCATCACCATTTGACCTCAACTCATTGTTAAATATTTAATAGTACTGTTAGATAAACAATACAAAGTATTGTTTACTTTTGAATGTGACATTTACATAAAAAAATAAGCCAATTAATGCTGCAAAAGGTACTTGTTGAGGCTGTAGCACTAACCCTACTGGTGGATGGAGAATAAAGATAAGGGGAAAGGAAACCACAGGACACAGGAATGAATCAGGGAAAACAACAACAACCGAAAAGATGCCATCACTTTCCAATAAAGAATAAAGGCAGAAAGTAATTGCCACCCAAATGTTGGCATAATGGAAAGAAAGTGCGTATTTCCATGTCTCCAAACTTAAGCACAATAAGGATTGTTTAGAGTAGGAGTCTATTTACATGTAAATGATGAAACAATATTCAACAAAAGACTAACCAATAGAGAATTATTTTTAATTTTCATTTATTCTATGGTATAAAAGAAACACCAAAAGAATACATGCAAAAGTTTTTAATGAGTTAGCACATCATTTCTAGAAAGCAAGCTCAAAATATTCTTTTTTGACCAGGGACAATCAAGCCTTGGAAAGTATAGGGAAAAGTATCAGCCGGCACCAGGAAATCATTATAACCACTGAGTTCCTTTGAAATACAGAAGTAAAACTGCATGTAATATCCTACTTCAACATGATTTTCAATGTCAGCCAAAATACAGAATGGATCCATAAGCCATAGTTGAGAGAAATTAAAGAAAACCTAAGTAAATGCAAAGACATACCATGTCCATGGTTTTTGAAGACTCAATTTTGTTAGAATATCAACTCTCCCCCAGAATGATCTAGCTCAATCATAATCTCATCAAGCTTTTTTTTGTAGAAATCAACAAGCATATTCTAAAAGTTATATGAAAATATAGCTAGAATATTCAAAGTGATCTTGAAAAGAAGAAAAAGGTAGGAATTACACTACCTGCCTTTATTACTTACTACAAAGTTACAGTAGTCAAGACAGTGTGGTACTAGCAAAAGATCAACAAATAAATCAATGAAACAGAACAGAGAGTCCAGAAATAGATCCTCACTGATGGGTCCATTTGAATTTACAAAGGTACAAAAGAAAATGCAAAATGGATTGAGACTAAATTCCCCTTTGAGGAATGATGACTGTCTTAGTCCATTCTGCTGCTACAGCAAAATACCTTAAACTGGATAATTTATAAACACCAGAAATTTATTGCTAACAGTTTTGGAAGTGAGGAAGTCCAAGATCAAGGTACCAGCAGATTCAGGGTCTAGTAAGGCTCACTTTCTGCTTCAAAGATGCTGCTAGGACTAACTGAAAAAGCTACAAGACAACCCAATAAAATGGCCAAAGTCATGTCTAACTGTCTTATGAACTTTGAACAAATGATAAACATGATATTTCACTTTTTAGGTGAACAGCGCATCAAAAATGAGACAAGATTCATGTCAAATAAAAAAAATGAGGGTGACAAAAGATGAAGGATCAAATGGCAATTGTATCAACTACAGATGTCAGTATTAAGTAGGCAAACACTTAGAAAAGAACATTTGTTAAGTATTCAGACCACTGATACTCCATGAAAAGCTAAAATGAGGTAGCAGAAACCAAAACATACAAAAGTAACTACAGCATACCACTTGTCTTCACCCAATGAATAATCCAGAAAGGTTGCTCTTATTTGATTGACATGTTGTTTCTAACACGGAGTGGGGAAACAGAAAAGTAAATCCTGGCTTGCCCTGCTCACACTTTCTATGCAGTAGAAAGTGTAAATGGAATCAGGGTTAAAAGTAGTAGAGGTCACACACTGATATTCTCAGTCTCATCCAAATATATGAATCATTTATGTTGTCAAAGTGACCTAAGACACTTTAGAACTTTCTATTAATCCAATATAACATTCTTATCCCGAGGCATAATTTGAATTCTTTAGAAGGGTTTATTTTAATGACTTAATTATGTTGAACTTGAATATGTTGATACGGCTAGTTTGACCATGGGCCACATATCTTATCTGACTTCTGGAAAACCAAAATATTTCTAAAATTGGGGGAGAAAATAGGCAATAAAAATGTTACACAGAAATAAGTAGTATCGAAAAGAAAGGGCTGTCCATGATTGATTGGCTCTACATAACACCAACACACCACTGAAGAGAAAAAAGTTCAAGTAATCAGCGGATTGTTTTTTCAGCACTATATTTAGAAACATATTTTCTAACAATTTTTAATAAAACTTCATCAACTACTGGTTTGGACATCCTAGATAAATATGGCTTTTATGTACTCACATTTCTTAACTTTTTAGTTCTGCAACAATTTAGCCAAATGAAGAGCTATTACTTCCTGCCCCTCCCCACTCAAATCCTTTCTAGCCTATGAAGTTGCACAATGCCAAAGACCATGATGCATTAAATAACTTTTTTTTAACCTAGAAGAACAAAACCTGATTTGAAAATCATTTCTGCTTATACCTCAAATGCTTAAATTCTTTTGCTTAATCAAGACTCACAATTTGTGTTTGAAAATATTAATTTTACAAAACACCTAGCTTCACAAAGCTTGACATTTAATTTTAAGGCAAAAAAAAAAAAGCTGTTGGGTTCATAACTTTCAAATTTTCCATGTCTAACTTCATCCCACTCCCATCTCAGTGGCCTTTTAGGGACTGAAATTTAACCAGGTCAGTTCCGATCTCAAACAACAATTTCATGTGAGTTTAAATCGCTATCTTGGGAGCTAGGCTGAACCATTTGCTAAACTCTAATATTTTAAATTTATAAACTTCAGAAGGAAGACAGCTTTTGAAGCTGACAAAAAAACAATCAGAGAACAGTAGTCCTTTTGTGTACTGCTCAGAAATTCAGTTACAAAGTGGTCCTATTGTGTTTCTCATAATTTACATTTACTTTTTTGGCAGAGCAGATAGGAAAAAAATAAGAAGTCAAACTTGGAGGCATACAACAAAAATGAAAGAAGGCATTTTTATTTTAAAACGTCCCCTTGACATTTCCATATCTGCAAACCCAATATTGAACATTGACAGGAGATAAAACAGTAAAAGAAATAGCAGCTGTTTTCTGTGATGTCACTGAACAGGTGTGGTACCATTCATACCACAGAAATTGAATGGATCTCTTGCTGATGTCCACAGAAGGCCCATATGGAACCAGTATTGAACTGTGTCTCATTTCCTCAGTTACAGCCAGAAAGTAAGCTAGGATGACAAGAGTCCTGATGACTGGTCTGCGCAGATTCAGAACAGACATTCTCCCAAACAGATCAATACTATCCAAGGTGCAGCTGAAAAACAGGATGAGGTTGTATCACTAAACAAACACCAAGCTGCTTATTCACAAGGGCAAAAGCAATAGCAACTCAGCACTTGTGTTTTCCACAGTGTGTTTGCCAGTGACCTCAACCCTGACCTGCTGGGCCACCTTCTCTGGGGTGAGAAGTAATCCTGTGTTAGGTCTGCCTCTGGTACCGGAGGAGTCGTCTGAGCAGTGATATTTTTTACAAGAGCTGCTTTGGCCTAGCCAAGACAATTACATGATGTCAAAACAACAGGTCAACGAAGACAACTTATTCAAATGATTGGTCTGAGCATTTAGCATTTACATAACGAAAAATAAAATAGAATTTTTACTTTTTACTCAGTCATACTGGAATTGTGTGGATATGTCTTGGATTCAATTAGTTTATAAAGTTTTTATGGTACCAGTTGTTTCTATATACATAAACTAAAGTAACTATCTGGATCAACCAAGACTTTTGGCTCAAATGCCCAAATCAATTTTTATTAACCCTCCAAATCGCTTCTATTATAATTTTCATTTAGCCATACAGATCCTCCCCCCCCAAAATTATATTTGTATATTTCCTGTAGGACCCTTTTACATCAACATATTGTGTCATATATAAACAAACAAAATTTAAATCTAGTGAGAACATGCAAGTTACCTCACTATTTCCATTGCTATAGGGTTATAAAGTATGAGGAAATTATGGACTTTAAAACAATCTTCCCAAAGGTATTGAGAAATAAACCGTGGACTAAAAAGTGACTCTCTACTTCTCTAGGCAAGATGACTTAATTAATATACAACTGGGCGTGAGTAAAATTTAAACATTTTGTACGGTCCTACGGGGCAGGTCTAAGGAAAAGACCCCAGCTTCCAGAGGCTACTGGCCAATTCAGGACCAATAAATGTATTTAAGCTGAGGACAAATGTAAAATCGTGTAATTATGTTTGGATCTTAAAAATGTTTTAATGGCCATTGGTAGCACTGGCGTAAGATCCAGCCATCTACCATCTAGGATCTTTTATGCACTTAGAATGTTTAATTCAGTTTCCAACCCTGAATACACGGCTTGATAAACCTAGCTAAAACAGAAGCTGAATCTCTTGCTGTCATTAAAAGACAGATTGGTACGGAAATTTTAAAAAGGCAAACAACAGTAATCATTAACTCTCCCCTATCCTTAACTAGGTTTTTCGAGGGAGGAGGGGAGACCTTGAAGCGGAGAAAACAAACTTTCCTTCCAGCACATCACTGTATAAGCACTATATCTATCTCTCTGAATAAAGAGAAAATAAATTCAACTTTGGAACTGTGCCATTGCGTGGCGGCTCCTGCAAAGGGGACAGTTTGCCATTAATTGTTAATGTCGTCTGCCATTAGAGGGCACTAAACAACTCTACATTAATGCATTGGAGGGAAGAGAGAAAAGGAGCCTGGAAAAGAAAAGAGGGGAGGGAAAAAAGGGAGGGAGGGTATGGGTAAAGTCGGGGTAGAGGGAGGGAAAGAGAAGAGGGAAGAGGTGGGAGGACAGGAGTGACAGAGAGAAAGGGAGAGAGACAGACAGAGGGAAACAGAGACAGGGACAAAATGAATCTGGAAAGATTAAGGAGGATGTGAAGCCCCCAGAGCCGTCTGAAGTGAGCAAAAAGCCAGTCTCCCCCAGGCCGCCCGCGCCCCTCCCCTCCCGTCCTCACGACGGTAATTATAAAGGGAAAAGCGGCGGCGAGGTCACTCGTTTTTACCAGCCTGCTGCACCGAAAGCGCGCGGTGCAGGTGCGGCGGCCGCGGGGCTTTGTGATTCATGCCCACTTTCAAAGGGGGGCTTGGGCCCGTCTGAGAGGCACCCAAACAACTGTCTTCTAATATTAGCACGGCTGTATTTCGGGATCTATTATAGTCTGTCCAGACAGATCCCATTGTAATGGGATCTTTTATTAAAAGATTAGCACTATCTCCTGCAGTTGGTGGAAAAAAATCTGTTATCACTGAGTTATTTGCAGTTGTGGAGGGGGTGGGAGGGGGTTGATGGAAGGTGGGGGTGGGAGGGCGAGAGGAGGACTGGGGGAGGGTCTGGCGGAGGAGAGGGGTTGAGAGGGGGCAAAGAAGGGCGGATTTGAAATCCGTAGGCGAACAAATCCCAGTGACCTGCGAATGTCCAAGAATTTTGTCTGCATACTTCTCTGTCTGTTGTCCTTCGGGCTTCAGAAGCGAAAAGAATAGAAATTAAAAAGGCAGCTTTGGAATAAACAGTATAGCATTTTCCGTGAAGTAATCGTTTTATATAAAAGGAAATATCGCCTCCTCAGTTTCATTCAGCGGTGCCAAAAATGTTATAAATGAGAGACCCGCCAACTTTCAGCGAAGAATGCCAGGCACTGTACTTAATAAACTGAGGCTACAGAAGTTCATTATCGATGTTGCAATCTTTTTTATTCCGCGAAGAGAGGAGGGCGAGAGGGAGGGAGGGAGGAGAAGAGAGGGAGGGAGGAAGAGAGAGAGAGAGAGGCCGAGGAGACTGAGAGAAACCGACTGAGACACACACACAGGACAGAAACTGGGGAGTCTCGGAGCCGAGCCGGGGAAGGGGGGCAGACCGCCTACATCGGCGCCCCCGCTCCGGGCTCCGACTCCAGACGCCGCGAAGTGAAAGGGGAGAAAAGAAAGGGAGAGGGCGAGACTGCGACGGGGGGAGGCCGGGCGTGAGGTGTTAAACATTTTTGTTTGCTTGCGACGAGTCCAGACGCCGAGCCGCGTCTCCGCACCGCTCCGCCAGGGTGGAAGGTGCCGGGCCGGGCTTCCTAGCAACAACTCGGGGCTGGGGGCGGCCGCGAAGTCAGGCACGCACCGCCCCAGACACAAAACCGCGCGGGGCCCGAAACTGCCGCGAGGCAGGCGCGTTCCGATCCCACCCCGGGCGGGAGATTGCAGCAGCTCGGGGCTCTCCGGGCGTTTTGCAAAGTCTTGGCGGAGAGGAGCAGCGACAGTACCGAGACAAACTCCCGGGGTCCCCCTGCTCCTCCCGCCGCCGCCTCCAGCGCCCCCTACACAGACACAGACACAGACACACACACACACACACACACACACACACGCCCGCCACCCGCCGGCGCTGCCTGCGAGCGGCGGCGTGCAGGACTTGAAGTGGGTGTTCTTCCCCACTCCCCACCCCCGAAGCGTCGCCCCCACCCCCCGCCCCAGTCGCCTCCCCCTCCCTCTCGCTCCTACGCAAATAAGAACTCGGCGATTCCCCTCCTGCCGCTTTGATTTCGGGCACCTCCGACAGATAATTGGAAAGGGTTTCCAGAAGGTGGGAAATGTCACCTGATTCACACTGAACTTTTAAAAGCTCCCCACCCCCAAGGAGTCGCGCACACCCTCGCTCGCGGCCGCCCTCCCACAGCCCCACACACTGGGAGACCGCCCACCGCAAACCGCGGAGACCCCCGTCTAGATTTAAAGCGCGGCTGCGCCCGGCTTCTGACGTCCATTGAATCGCGCGGGCGGCCGGCGGCGAGCGCGGGGCTGCGCCGGGATCTGCGCCCTCCGCCGCTGCCTCTGCGACGCGCGCCGCTCGCCCGAGCCACCCGCCGCCGCCGCGCTCCTCGCCCCGCGCCTCCCCCAGGATGGTCCGCGCGAGGCACCAGCCCGGCGGGCTTTGCCTCCTGCTGCTGCTGCTCTGCCAGTTTATGGAGGACCGCAGCGCCCAGGGTAAGCGAGAGGGGATGCGCCGGGGAGCCTGGGCCGGGGGCAGGGGGGTCCACTTCTCTGTGCTCTCCGCTTGCTCTGTTCTAAGCAACCCTGCTCTGGGAAGATGTTGGACCAACTTAGTGAGTCCGGGATGGAGAGCAGTGGGAAGACTGAAGGCAGTGACACTTTAGCACTGGGAGCTGAGTTGGGAGCTCGGTTATCCTTAAAAAGGAAAGCGGGTGAGCTGGAGGCTCTCAGTAGTTAGGGTTAGATGCTCCAAGTTCTGGCCATGATGACTTTAGATGTTATCTCCCCTGTTTGGCTCTGAAGAACGGGACAAGTATCAGTAGCTTGGAGATTTCAGTCGACCCATTTGCAGTCTAACCTCTCTCCCTCCCACATCTTTCGTATACTTGAAAAAAATGACCTGGAGGGTAGGGTGGGGGAAAGATACTGAATTTTCTTCGGTGGCTGGGGAACGTGGTTTCAGAAACTTTGCCCAAACTTGGAAATGTGGGTGCTGAAAATTTTAGAGGGAAGTAGCTTTGTGCCTAGTGGATGCTTCTTCCAGCCCCCTCCCCCAACCCCGCAAAAAAAAAAAAAAAAACTGAAAACTAAATTATTACCACCGAAGTGTTTGGAGTTACAGTTTAACCCCCCTTTGCTTCATTCCTGTGTTAACTTTCTGTGAAACAGTGAGCAGCCCGTAACTGATGTAAATTCTGAGAGGGCGTAAGAGCAAATTTCTGAAGTTTACCCTTTTAAAATTAGATTAATTTCAAGTGGTTTGGGGCAGAATTTTGAAAATAATAATAGCAGCTTGCGGTCCGGTTATTATTAAAGTCAAGTTAGTGATTCATGAGAAGTCTTTTCTGACCCAAATCCACGTATTAAAATGGGAGAAGGGGAGAAATTACTTTAAAAGATTACTTGGTAGGTGTGAAATCGATGTATGCACAGCCGAGAAATGCTACGAAGCTTCTCCTCTTTATCGTGTTACTTTCCCTACTTCAGCGTTACCATTTTAAATGTGTTGTAAACTGCCCTCCCGGGCACTGCCCCTTACAGGCTGCACCGCCTTACTCTGGGTTGCCCGCCTTTGGGGAGAGGCGCTGCCTGGGCGCCCGGGACGTGGGCGCCAGGGAAAGCAGCCCTCGGAGATTTCGAAAGATCGTGGTGGCCGCGGGCGTGCTCCGGGTCTGGCGGATTGCAAAACCGCCCGTCGGGCGGGCGGGCTGCGCCTCGAGGCTGCGCGGGGTAGCTCCGGGCAGGGCCGGATTGCTTTTTTTGCTTTCATTTTTCACAAGTGCCTTTTGCTTGATCTGTTCCTGCGTGTGTGTCTCTCAGTCTGTCGGTCTCTTTCTCCTTTTTTCTCCCCCTCCCATTCTCCTACTTTCTTAACCCCTGTCGCAAATAATTCCCCTACCGCCTACATGAAACCAACATGTAAAAACATCCGTCGCATCCTGTTTTTGTCAGGTTCTTTAATCTGCTCTTCGAGTCGCTGCAGGTTATGAAATGGGACGAATAAAAGTAAACAGTCTAGTAAAAGTCAACGCAAGCTGCACGTGTTGTGTCTGGGTCACTGGTAACTGACATTGATATGGCTGGGGCGCTCTGCCTTCTCCCTCCCTTCCTCCCTCCCCCTCACTCACCTCCCAGCTCAGTGATTAGGGCTCCCCCCTCACCATTTTCCACCCTCCCACCCCTTTCCATGTATTTTCTACTTTTCTCCCTTGTCATTCTCTCCCGCTCTGCTTTGCTCCTTTCCCATCCTCACTGGGTCTCCAACCCCTTGCCCCACCAACATTCACTCATCCACTTCCCTACCCCTGTGTCTTCCCAGCTGGGAACTGCTGGCTCAGACAAGCTAAGAACGGTCGCTGCCAGGTCCTGTACAAGACCGAACTAAGCAAGGAGGAGTGCTGTAGCACTGGCCGCCTGAGCACCTCTTGGACTGAAGAGGACGTGAATGATAACACACTCTTTAAGTGGATGATTTTCAATGGGGGCGCCCCCAACTGCATCCCCTGCAAAGGTAGGACTCTTTCTCCCCTACTTGCAGGCCCTCAATAGAGGGCGTCTTACCCTCAGTGCCCCACTACCTGGCTGGGTTTTGGGACTAGGACAGCTTTGTTGGTAAGCTTTCTTCCCCCAACCCTGGGAAGCCGTTCTGGTCTAAATTTTGCCTGTTACAGGCTATGGGCAAAATACTCTGGACTTTTTAACCAAGTGTGGTGGTGAAGCCAGCAAACTCGAGGTCATTGAGTTCGCTGGGCACCACCCCCAGTCTCTTCCTAGCCCACAGTCCCCTTTCATCCCCCCCCAAGTCTTCTAGGACAGAGCCAGGGCTTTAGCACAAACCAGGACTATGCGATTGCACAAGGCCACTGCAACCCTCCTGACCTGCAGACTGCCTGGCCCTGGTTTTAATCCATAACTCTTTCCAACTCATAGAAACGTGTGAGAACGTGGACTGTGGGCCTGGGAAAAAGTGCCGAATGAACAAGAAGAACAAACCCCGCTGCGTCTGTGCTCCAGATTGTTCCAACATCACTTGGAAGGGCCCGGTCTGTGGGCTGGATGGGAAAACCTACCGTAATGAATGTGCACTCCTCAAGGCCAGATGTAAAGAACAGCCAGAGCTAGAAGTCCAGTACCAAGGCAGATGTAAAAGTAAGTCCTACCCTTCAGAGCATGACCTGGCTTCCCTCCTCCAGCTTTGTACCTGAAGTAGACTTCCTAGAAGACCCCTGGCGGATGATATAATCCACAGGTACAGCCTAAAAGTACTACCCTACTAACAGTAGTTATACCAAATAAAGGAGCCCTTCTCTAATTTCTAAAGAGTCATTAAGAACACTGAAGGACCAACCTTCAGATATTCTCTTGAAAACCACAAGGTTCCCAGAGTGCCTTTCGAAAGCCAGAGGCTTCATCTTCATGATTTCCTTGATAATATCAAATACTCACTCCCTAACACAGGGAGTATTTTTGTACCAGTCACTACCTATTTATGTGTGTTTTCTCTTTGTTTCAGAGACTTGTCGGGATGTTTTCTGTCCAGGCAGCTCCACATGTGTGGTGGACCAGACCAATAATGCCTACTGTGTGACATGTAATCGGATTTGCCCAGAGCCCACTTCCTCTGAGCAATACCTTTGTGGGAACGACGGAGTGACCTACTCCAGTGCCTGCCACCTGAGAAAGGCCACCTGCCTGCTGGGCAGATCTATTGGATTAGCCTATGAGGGAAAGTGTATCAGTAGGTATTCTGGATTGAGGAAGGAAAAAGAAAAAACAGACTAGTTCTAGTGGGAAAACTGTGGGGCTAATCAATAAATAAAGCTCAAGACCTTACCAAACACAATTTTACCAGAAGGAGAAATACTCTTCAGTTTGGGTAAACTGTTGTGACCACAGCATTCCTCATGGAAACCATTGTCTACAGAAGTGTTGACATATATATTCAAATGCCAGCAATAAGCAGGAAACTGTATTCTATCTTAGAAAACTTAGAACTCACTAAATTTTACACGTTTTTTTAAGTGCCAGACTTGCTGGAAGCAAAAAATAATTACTTAACAGTTCCTAAAATCTGTTATCAGATTCCAGTAATTGATGGAATTCTTTCTCTTTTAGAAGATCCCACTTATGGGAAATAGTAAGATGCATATTTAACTCAAGGATGCTGTAAAATCCCATTATAAAAATTACTGTTTTCATGCACTAATGTAATGTGTAGGAAACTGGGGGAGGGGCTTGTGTGTGCATAAGAGTTTCAGTTTGATTATCAAGCATTTTTGCATAGTATTTTTCACTACCCCCATTAGTAAGCAATAAGTTATAAATTATATTTATCGCAAGGGGACCAGAGAAAGGCAGAAGGGGGAAATGGGGAAATCAGTTTACTCATCACAGATGTATTATATCCTAGAAGCAAAGTCCTGTGAAGATATCCAGTGCACTGGTGGAAAAAAATGTTTATGGGATTTCAAGGTTGGGAGAGGCCGGTGTTCCCTCTGCGATGAGCTCTGCCCTGACAGTAAATCAGATGAGCCTGTCTGTGCCAGTGACAATGCCACTTACGCCAGTGAGTGTGCAATGAAAGAAGCTGCCTGCGCCTCAGGTGTGCTGCTGGAAGTGAAGCACTCCGGATCTTGCAACTGTAAGTGTGATTTTTAACCTTGCTGCAATTTAAAGCTTTCCCAGGCAAGCCCCAGGGAATGTACGCTTAAAAAGCACACAAACCTCCCCATGTAAAGCCATTTCTGTTTAAGTTAGGTAGCTGCTAAGTTTCACCCAGCAATTCAGTGATCCACGGAAAAATTCTCTGCAATGTTTCCTGGCTTATAGGCCTTATCCGGTGATTATCAATGGGGTTGCCTCTAAAAACCTGTTTCCAGTTGTTTGCCCCTAACTCTTTTGCTTTGGTAGTATGCTTTGCTGTTTGCTTTATTAACACTTGAATCTAAACTAACAGCTTCAAAAGGTTGTTGTTTTTTTTTTCAAAGATAGCTTTCTATTATCACACATGGGCTGCTGCTTTTTGCAGTTGCCTCTACTAACTCTGAATTAAGGACTCAAAGCAGTTATACCTAGAACACAAGAGCGCTTTTTATCTAATTTCAGGAATCTGCCCGTAAAACCTGAGCCATTGATTCTTCAGAACTTTCTGCAATTTTTGACTTCATAGATTATGTTTTTAAAAACTTTTTAAAAAACTTATTGCATAACAGCAGATGCAAAAAAAAAAAAAAAGCATCTCACTGCAAGTCACATAAAAATGCAACGCTGTAATATGGCTGTATCAGAGGGCTTTGAAAACATACACTGAGCTCTGCTTCTGCGCTGTTGTTGTCCGTATTTAAACAACAGCTCCCCTGTATTCCCCCATCTAGCCATTTCGGAAGACACTGAGGAAGAGGAGGAAGATGAAGACCAGGACTACAGCTTTCCTATATCTTCTATTCTAGAGTGGTAAACCCTCCACAAGTGTTCAGTGTTGGCATAGCCTTTGGGGGGGAAAATAAGGAAAAAAAGAAAGAAAAGGAAAAAAATAGAAAAATATATTGTCCATACTGTAAATAAGTGTATGCTTATTTATTTGGGGGGAAAACTATACATTAAGGGACCTTTGTCCTAACGCTCTCTCCCAGGCCACCTTCTTACTCATTGGACATGGAGAGGCGATCATTGTGAGGTCTACTGGATGAGGCCCATAGTTGAGACTTGTAGACATTTATTTATACTGTGTCATGTTTTATAATTTATACATAAAATATCTGGTTGACTGTACACCTTGTTTTTGAAGAAATTTATTCGTGAAAGGAAGAGCAGTTGTTATTTATTGTGAGGTCTCTTGCTTGTAAAGTAAAAGCTTTTTTTTCCTTGTAAACCATTTAAGTTCATTCCTGACAATTCACTCCCTCATCGGTCTCCCTTTATTTCACCGTTGTTAGACTCTTTTCTACTTTTAACAAACTTGCATGTCAGTTTCTGTCATGTTTATTTATTGGATTCTCTGCTGCCTGATCTGTACATATATGATCCCTCGGGTTTTGTTTACAAGGAACCTTGACTGACCAAAAGGCATTATAACTCTGACTCAAATACAAGGTACAGAGGATACACATCTTTAAGGAAACTCCTACCCCAGTTCTCTTGTTAAGATGAAGACATTTGTGAGAGAGGTGATGATAGCAATGTTAGAATTCTAGTAATGTACTTTTAAGATGTTACAAATCCAAAGAAATGGGTGTCAGGAGAGTAACGGAAGAGGAAGGCTACATATTCATGCTTTTGTTAGGTGTTTCCTTTAAGCTACTCAGCTGTACCTTTTAAATTAGTTCGTTTTCAACCAATGTGTCACTAAAAGTTCTATCAAAGCTTTATCAGTTCAAGTTTCTTGCTTTTCATAATACTTTTTTCTGATGCAATTTTATATTTTCAAACATGGCAAGTTAAATATAAATTCATTTAAATATATAGTTTTGTACTTTTCTACCATGTAAATGTGCAGTGTATATAAAAGTTATAATGTGTATTTGTAAATAAATGATGAGTGAAAAAATAAAAAAATTTTAAAAAGCCAATGGTCTCAATTCCTGATGATGCAAAAGAAGTTGTTGGGCTTTTGGGTAAAAATGTACATAATACAATTTGCTGAGGAAAATAGCTATCACTGTAATTAAGTGGCCCTGGCAATAGAAGCTCCAAAGTGAGGTAAATTACAAATAAATCATCTCTGCAGATGTGAGGCCCTGCGACCCCTTGGCAGGAGTGACACATATCTGTCACTAACCACTGAAGGAAGAGACTATAGATGTGGGTTCCACCCTGCAACATACCAACCCTAAAGTTTTCTCTTTTAAAAAATCATCTTGTTGCAGGCTCATTACCATAACCAGGGGAACCCCATATCCTACTTTCCTCACCTAAAGAAAGATGAGGCAGGTGGATGACATGAGCTCAGTTCAAGACCAGCCTGAGCAAAAATGAGACCCTATCTCCACTAAAAAAAAAGATAGATGATAGAAAAATTAGCAGGGCATCATCATGTGGGCACCTGTAGTCCCAGCTGCTCAGGAGGGTAAGACAAGAAGATCACTTCAGCCCAAGAGTTTGAGATTGCTGTGAGCTATGATGACAGCATGAGATTCTTGTCTCCAAAACAGCAAAAACGAAAACAAAATTGAGTTTAAGTCTTTAAAAAAGTAATACACATCATACTGAAAGCTTCATTTGACAAGCGCATTCTGGAAATCAGAGTATCAACCACAGAAATAGGCATTATAGTGTTTAACCTCTGGGTCCTGGTGAGCTGAGGATAGGGGTGGAGGTGGAAATCTACAAAGATGTCCTTCATACCTGGGGATTAAATAATTACATTCTCAAGGTAAGAGAAAGTGTCAATATTTTGCAGTTTACCTTAGACATTGTTGGAGCCTCTATTTGGGACATAAATCATTGGTATTTGTAATACATAGGAATACATAATTAGATCATCAACATAAGTCTCCAGTTCATTGGATAGTGTATGTTCAAAGCCTAAGTATATTAAAAAGCCAAAGAAATGCAACATGTAAAGAAGTGAATGTTGAGACTATGGTAGGGAAAAAACAGAGAATAGTCAATATTATCGTCATTACTAAACAAATATGTTCTTTCTTTCAAAGACCATGACTCAAGTACTTTTTGAAAGTTTACCCCTTTGTGAAAACCCTCTTTAATATGGCTCTCAATAGTGGTCACCAAATGAGAAATTTGGTGGAGGCCGAGGAGCCTCTTCGGTAGACAGTTTATACAATGATTAGAGGACTGTTAGGTTTTGTTACTTTTGAGCACTAGATTCCCATTAAAGGGGGAAAGAGAGGTGAAGAAAATTAACAGGTTGCTGTTAACCATAAGAAGACTGTTAGAGTCATAACTTCTTCAGTGCAGATGAGCTATTGGCTTGCCACTGGAGAGAGACCCTCAGGAAAGAAAAGACGGCTGGGTAGGCATATTTCACAACCCTTCCTAGGGTTGATTTGTTACTTGCTCCTAGGAAGCTACAGACACTTTAAGGCTACCATAGACTATGAGAGTAAAAATATCAAATTTAACAGGCACCAATGTGTGTCTTGGCAAGGGGGAGTGATAAAATCAACAGCTTGCCTTTTAAACAGCAACCAGATTATTTATTTAAAATTTTTATTCCATCTTTGTCAGCATCAATCATTCCTCTTAAAAACCAACAGTATCTCATTTTCCTACTTGGAGTTTCCTACTTCTCCAGTAATCTTGCATTAGACTAATTGGTACCAAAAAATAGAAATCTCTTTTAAAATTAAAATTAGATTAAAATCATTAGACTATTGTTAGAATTCCAACTATGACCACAAAAAGTCTAATTCACTTATGCATATAATGTATTTAATAGAAACAGTGGCTAGAAACTGGTTTTAATTAGTATAACTATATCCTAATTATCATTAGAAAGTATAAAATATAAACTAATAATGAAAGATCTGTCAGAAGTCTAATTTAAATTAAGATTTTTAGTATACTATATGGGATATGGTTCCTCAAGTTTCACAACCCTTCTTGGGGTTGATTTGTTACTTGGTCCTAGGAAGCTACAGACACTTTAAAGCTGTAAATAAATAAATAAAATCTGGCACAATTAAAATTATTCTTAAAGAAAACAGCTAATTGTAGTACCTAACCCTATACTAGATCCTGCACCTAAGGGAGAAAATGCTACAAATAACAGTATTGGGCTCAATGAAAGGTTAAATTACTGCATCAAAGTTAAATTTAGAAAATCGATTATTGTACTGTAATTATATGTAAGAGAATATTTTTAGACTCAGAAAATACGTACTTAGGAGAAAAGACCAAAAATGTATGAAGCTTATTCTTCGATAATTTAGAAAGGAAAAAATATTGTGGGTTTTATTGTTTTTCTCCTGTACATTCAGAGTACACAAGTGATAAAGGAAACAGAGTTGAAATGTTAATAAGCAAATCTGAATAAATGTCACATGAGTATTTTTAGTACTATCTTTTGCAACTTTCCTGGAAGTTTGAAATTACTATATATCTGAATAAAAAGTTAAAAAAAATTAAAGTCACTCTAAGAAGGTGAAGGGCACAGCAGACTGTTTTCCTTCATTCTCTGGGGAAAGAACAAAATATCAGAGTCATGAAAAATCATTTGGTATGACCAAAAATCTGAAAAATAATTCCAGTGATTTTAACAAGGCTACTTAGGGGATTAAAATTGGCAATAAAAGAATTCCTTACACATAAACCAAACCCAAATTGAGAAGCAGCGTTTTCTGTGATCACCTTAAAATTTAATGTAATTCCCTAAAAACACTCCAAACACTCAACACTTCCATTCTCCCCACTGCTTGCTATTTAATTATTTTACGCATAATTTAACTGAACCCCAGTTTCCTCATCTGTGTGTCAAAATAATGAAAGTATCTCTCTTATGACAATGTTGTGAGGATTAAAAGAGATAAAGTGAAGAGCTTGTATCAGTGCCTGGCACAGAAGAAAACAGTCTCTAGAAAAGTGTTCTCTAGTATTGTAATTATTGTTATTATTAATTAAAGAAAATAGTTGTTATAATAATTCATCATAATAAACGATACCTTGAAAAATGCAATGAATGAGAAATGGCACCAATCAACACCAGAAGCAGAAATGTAAACAATTTTTACATATAATTTTAAAATACTTTAGCCATCTTTACATTTAACAAAACTTTATAAGTTCTCTGTAATATAGTAAAAGTGTACATTCAAAATAACAGATTTAGGCTCGGCACCTGTACATAGTGATTCTAGCACCAGCCACATGCACCAAGGCTGATGGGTTCAAACCCAGCCCAGGCCAGCTAAACAACAATGACAACTACAACAAAAAAAATAGCCAGGCATTCTAGTGGGTGCCTGTAGTCCCAGCTACTTGAGAGGCTGAGGCAAGAGAATCACTTAAGCCCAAGAGTTTGAGGTTGCTGTGAGCTGTGATGCCCTGGCACTCTACCAAGGGTGACATAGTGAGACTCTGTCTCAAAAAAAAAAAAAAGCAAAATAACACGTTTAGACATACTATTTCCCATGGAAATTTAGAAAAAGTTTGCTCACTCATCGACATTTGCAAAGCCACAAAATGTGTCATGTCCTTTTCATTCATACACTCAACACACTGCCTGATGGTAAAATAAATCAGTCTTCTTTAATTTCAATACAGTGTCCTACATGAGGACTATGGACCCCAAAGATATTATAATAATAGGATAAATGAGTACATTTTCAAACTGTCAAAAGTCCTACCATAAATTGTAAGATTATTAGATATCAAAAGATGCATAATTATTTAATCAACTTATTTGAAGATTTTTTAAAACCTGAGATTGACACATTTCTGTTCTTCCCATTTCACTTTCCATTCAGAGCACCACACAATCCTTCTTTGGCCAAAAGCTGTCATGTAAATAGACACCAGGCATGGCTGCCCTACATATTCAGTGGACCTGCCCAGACATGTCCAAATTCCAGCTTCTATTTTGCTGGAATCCCCCCATGAGTATTGGATGGTGCCTGGGGTTTGCCATCCTTAGACCTCAGATATCTTGGCTGATACCATCAAGATTCCTGTGGCAGAGGCCTTCAGACACTTAAAGAGCATACCCTCTGGATTAGACCAAATGTAGTGCTGGCAGAGCTGTAATTTGTCATTTTCCTATTTTAAGAATATGCCCAGGGAACCAACTGGCAATGTTGGGAGCCAGATATACTCCCACCAAACATCTCTTGTATTCATTCCCCAAGGACTTAGGTCTCTGGCTAAAGAGCAAGTATAAGCTTTCCCCAAGAATCTGGGGTGCTAGGAAGAATTAGAAGCAAACGTCACACTCATTTTGAGGAAGAGGGAGCTCTACATTGGTTCCAGTCCCCAAAAGAAATCTTGATATATATCTATTTTTTTCAGCACCAAAAAACAAACAAAAAGAAAAGAAATAAAAATATCAATGGAATAATTTCATGATCAATGATGACAGTAAAAGACCAAGGTACAGGTCAGTCTTTATAGTTTCTTTCTTTCTTTATCTCTGTCTCTCTCTTACTCTCTCTCTTCACTTTTGAGACAGAGTCTCATTTTGTCACCCTTGATAGAGTGGCCTGGAGTCACAGCTCACAGCAGCCTCAAACTCTTGGGCTCAGGTGATCCTCTTGCCCCAGCCTCCAGAGTAGCTGGGACTACAGGCAGCTGCCACAATGCCCAGCTATTTTTAGATATGGGGGTCTCACTCTTGCTCAGGCTAGTTTTTCTGTTTTTAGTAGAAATTAATCTGGCTCAGACTGGTCTTGAATTCCTGAGCTCAAGCAATCCACCTGCCTCTGACTCACAGAATGTTAAGACTACAGGCATGAGCCACCACGCCTGACCCAGTCTTTATAGTTTCTTGAGATTGCTATGAGCTTATGGTTCAGTGATAGCAGGCAACTGAGATGTTAGATTACTTAAAAGGCAGCAATACGTGTAACTCCTAAGGAAAAATCTTCTATAGGATGGGTGCCTCAGGAGAAATCATCAAAATGGATTTAAGGCATTTATTCATTGGGCATGTGAAACCAAGACAAATCATTAAAATTCCCAAATAAAAATAGTTCTGCTCAGGTTCGGCGCCTGTAGCTCAGCAGTTAGGGCACCAGCCACATACACCAGAGCAGGCAGGTTCGAATCCAGCCCAGGCCTGCCAAACAATGACAACTACAACAAAAAAAAAAAAAGAAAGAAAGAAAGAAAAACTAGCTGGGTGTTGTGGCGGGTGCCTGTAGTCCCAGCTACTTGGGAGGCTGAGACAAGAGAATCACTTAAACCCAAAAGTCTGAGGTTGCTGTGAGCTGTGATATCATAGCACTCTCCCAGAGTGACAGCTTGAGACTTTGTCTCAAAAAAACCCCAAAAAACCACAGCACTATTCAAATTATAATGCCTGGACCAGGAGAATCACATGGCCTGGGAGCTTGTGAGAAACACAAGTTTTGGGCACTACTCCAGAACCACTGAACCAAATTCACTAGGATACTGTCCAAATGTCTATGTTTCAAGAAGCTCTCCAAATGATTCTAATACATGTTTGAGAACTACTGCCCTGGAAGCTCTAAGTGACTCCTAACTTCTCATGCATGAGTCCCTAGTAGAGCCACAGGAGAGACATATTCTTCTCTGTTACTTCAATCTGGCCCGACCAGAGTTCCCATATGTTATTTGGCCCTATGCTGCAGGAGTGTACCTGGTGGTGGCAAAGGTACTTTGCCATAGATGTCATAAGGCATATTTTTCATAACAGAATATTCTCACCTTCTACTATCTTCCCAGGGAGACACAAGTTGTGCTGACCAGGAGTTGTGGACCTGTCTCCACCATCCCTTCCGATCATATATACTAGGTGGTATATTTGTCAAGAAGAGACTAGAACTTTGAATGAAGGGTAGTGACATCCTGACCCTGGTTTTTCCTTATGTTGACCTTTGATCCACTTCCTTTCCCTAGCATTTACCTGCAACTTCTTCCAGAAGCTCTGCATCACTACTTAAAGTAGTACTACAGCCTTGTCCACAAGTCAGGAAAATAAAACTGCTATTCATTTCATCTCCCTCTTCCAAGAACAAGAAGACCTAAACAACATCCTACCCTAGAAATGCCAGCTCCAGGCAATTATAAGTGAAGCCCTCCAAAGGAACATCCAAGGATCCATAACCTGAACCCAGAGCAAAAGGGCTCTCTCTATATTTTCTTGCCATTCGACCCTCCCGCCCTCATGTTATTTCAACCACCCTTTTGCCAGAACCTTGTTCCTGTGACTTTCTGTCCACTTCCCTACACGCTCTAGCCAAAATCCTACCTGCAGATCAATGAAATCCACCTTCTCCACACCTATACCTATGGACCTGAGCAGCAGTGAAATCCTTCAGAAGTATGCAAAGAAGGGCTCTAATCTCAGCGAGGTTCTTTTAAACCTCAGGGGCAATATTTTACATGAGTCTCTTGTTCCAGTTCCTCTAGCTGGTATTTCTAAACCTTCTTCACTCCCGTTCCCCTCATTATCAGTGAACCTCAGCTTATCTACCAGATTAGAAAAGAGTGTTTTCACCTCAACTTCCTCCACTGCCATCACTAATGATAAGCCTGCCCAATTCCACACGATTTTAAGTCCCTTCCCTTCCATCGTAGAAAATCTTATTTTCATATCTGTGTTTTCTACCACAGTCTAGGCCTTCTTCTCCAGAAACTCACTCTATTGGCAGCTTTTCCTCCATCATTTTAAAGTGCTCCCTCTACAGTGGTCTTATTCATCTAAGCTTATAAATACGCTTCGTAAAATTTAAAAAATAATATTATAGAAATTTGAAATAACATAATTAGTAAATTTTGCCCAATTCAGAGTACAAACACACACACTCATGTCAGCCCTGGCTAGACCTTTAAAGAAAAACCTTCTTTTTTTTGAGACAGAGTCTTACTCTGTTGCCTGGGCCAGAGTGTCATGGCCTAGCCTAGCTCACAGCAACCTCACACTCCTGGGCTCAAGCAATTCTCCTGCCTCAGCCTCCTGAGTAGCCGGAACTATAGGGGCCTGCCACAACTCCTGGCTAAGGTTTCTATTTTGAATAGAGATGGGGTCTCCCTCTTGCTCAAGCTAGTCTTGAACTTCCGACCTCTAGTGATCTTCCAGTCTCAGCCTCCCAGAGTGCTAGATTACAGGTGTGTGCCAGGGAAAATCCTTCTTTTATTTCCTCCTAGACACAACCTTTGGAGTAGATCCCACACTCTGTCTCCTCTGCCTCACCTCTCTCTCATTCCTCAATCCACTGCAATTTGGTCTTTTCTCTTACTATTCTTCTTAAGATGTTTGACAGATGTTACCAGTGACTTCCATGCTACCCAATACAATAAACACAATGAACAGTATTCATCCATATCTAACAGGACCTCTCTTTGAACTGCACAGTATAAACCAGCCTCTCCGCTTGTCAACTCCTCTGAGTTTTGGATTCCCCCCTCTGCTCCCACTGTTTCTTATAGGTCTTCTTTATGACCTCATGATTGCCTCACCAGGAAAGCAATATTAACAAACAGGTAATCCATGGGCTGTTTCATTTGATCACCCAGGGCCTGTAATAATTTTGAATTAGTTGGCAATATATAAAACTTAGAACATAGTACCAAAAATCTAGATTTCTACTTCCTCTTGAAAAAACCCTGAAAACTGGGTGTTGTTAGGCCTACAACACCACATAGGCACAGACTCTGGGGGCCAAGCAAACAGCAACTCTGTCCTTTAGATGAGACAAGTTCCCCTGAGTTGGCTGCACTTCTCATTCTCCCACTGTCCTTTCCCTGGTTTGCTTTACTCGTCCACAATTCCTGGCTACCTACCCTTGGGTAGGCTAAGAATTCCAGTCCTTACTCCCTTGTTTTTCATTCTACAGAGTCTTCTGTGTATTTCTCAGTATTCTAATATCACCAAGGTTTAGCTGCAATCCATATGCAGATCTCTATGACTAACTCTGATCTGTCTGAGCTTCAAATCACACTTCCTTTTCTACCATCAGGAAACTGCACCTCTGCAACACACTCATAGAACCTACTGCCCTGCCAAAGGGATGCCCCTCACCGTGCTTATTTCCTCACATAGATTCCTTCCAAACCAAATCTCATGAGAGTACATCCAACTGGTGAAACAAAGTCCGTAGAAAGGAAACTGGGAAATACAGGGTTACTTAAGCTGGGGAGGTAGAAGTCAGCATAAAGAAGTCTAAGATTATAGGTAGGGATCCCAAGATCCCAAAGATCTTGGCAGCCACAATGACAGGTAGATACCACTAGACAGCCCAAATGAGAGGTAGGTAGAAAGTGGTTAGAGGTAGAACTGCAAGTGGCTACATCCAAGGGCAGAGAATAAAACTCATCAATATCAACCATGTTCAATAGTATTTTCTCTGAACCACTCAAAAATGGGAAGCCATCCACAGTCTACTGCAAGTCCAAAGCTCTAGCCAGTAAGATGGCAGCCTCCAAACACTGAACTGTTTCAACACAACTCAGAGGAACATGGGGAAGGCAGAGAAATAGAACAGAGAACAACAACAGCAGGGAAAACAGAAAGAAGTGATTTCCCGAACAACAAACAATGACAGTCAGCATTTGGCAGAATGTTTTGCAAACAAAAGCTCCCTGAACTCCAGAGTCTAGTGGATTGGTACAGGAGCCAGTTTTTACAAATACGTCATTGAGGAGTCTGAATGTAACCTCAAGCAAAGGCCAGTGGAAAAGTAAAAATTTTCTGACAATAATAACAATCCTTGTAAGAGAAAGTCAGGTCTCCAGGGATGATGATGATGTGCACCAGAGACCTAGATGATAAAAGAAAAAGGACCAGATCAAAATAAATGTTTCCCTTCACCAATATCTAGGGACAAAGGTAATGAGTACAGTTTAATGTGACATCTTGAGGGTTATTTTGTTTGGTTGATTGATTGATTGATTGATTATCAGTTCAAAATTCTCCTGAAGTGCCTCATATTTTACAGGCTAAAATTACACCTAAAACTCTATATTGTCATTATTTATATTTTATAACACTAGTTTGGGGATCAACTGTTTTTCAAAATTCTTACATATGACTTCAATATTAAATTAATTCAACATTTCAATAGTCGATTAGGAGGAAAATATAAACTAATTTATATCAAAATGTAATAATTCAGTATAAAATTGAGAATTTGTCAGAAAGAGTGCACTTTAGAAAATTTACTTGTATGTCCAGAATAGATAATTCTGGGCCAAGTGCAATGGCTCACACCTGTAATCTTAGCACGCTGGGAAGCTGGGGCGAGTAGGTTGCCTGAGCTTGGCCTGAGGTTCAAGACCAGCCTGAGCCAGAGCAAGACCTCATCTCTAAAAATACCCAGGTGCTGTGGCAGGTGCCTGTAGTCCCAGCTACTTGGAAGACTGCAAATTGCTTAAGCCCAAGAGTTTGAGTTTGCTGTGAGCTGTGACATCACAGCACTCTATCCAGGGTGACAAAGTGAGATTCTGTCTCAGAAAAAAGAAAAAAAAAGAATAGACAATGCTATAGAGATAGGAAGAGTCATGGTTGCCATGGTATAAATAAGGGTGTGGGGAGACATGGTAAATGACTGCTAATGAGTATGGGATTTCTTTTTAGGATTTAGGATAATGAGTATGTTCTAAAATTGATGCCAGTAATGGTTCTCCAACTCTGTGAGTATATAAACACCATTGAACTGTACACTTTCAATGGTCAAATTGTATGGAATATACAATCAAGTTCTTTCTAAAGTATTTAGCAGGTATTTTAAATGAAAGAATTTCATAGTTTCAGCTAATTTTTAAATTTTGTTTTAGTTTTGCAAGAACCAATTTATAAAAGACACACATTATCTACAATTTAAAACATTCTAATTGTGTACCCGTATTTACTTTCAATTCCTATACCCTTCAGGGCCTGTTTTGATAGTGGTAAATACAAACTAAGCGTTGAAATTATAGCTCTAGAAAAATTAAGTCATGTTAGCTTCAGTAGGAAAAAAAATCTGAATCATTTCATGGATTAAAACTATACCTCAGTTTATCCAACATTTCTTACTGAAATAACTGCATAATTACTACAGAAGTAGAGGGGGAAGAGGCAGAATTCTAAGGAAAAAGACCTGGTTAACCAATGTCCGCTTTTAGAAGCATCACTAAAAAATTTCTCAACCTAGGAAAGTGATAAATATCCTGGCCTTACTATATACTACTTTTGTATTAAAAGCTTTTATCACAAAATTAAAACAGCAGCAACCAAATTCGTATAAAAATTTTACCACAGTAAAATAATTTTGGTCTCATCTGACAATTAGCACAGTCTTGAGGCAACGAATTATTATATGTTATCACATGTCTTCATTGGTTTGCTGTTAATTTCCATCCTCACCAAAGTTAATTTTTTCCTTTTGTTTATAAAGTAATGCTGGAAAATAGAATTACTAGTATAAAGCAGTTTAATTTACAGTAATATTTTAGTTTTACTTGCTATACTTCACTTTGGAAATAAAACGTTTGCAACTTTTTTACCAAATGTATTTATGCATTCATTTTTTTTTTCTGGTAAGAGCACGTTATTCTTTAAGAAAAATTTTCACACCTAAAATAAATATGCATCGTTTTCCACTTAGAAAACAAGTAGAAAATTAGATTCTACCATCTGAATGTTAATTTTGTTTAACTAATTTATTTTCACAAATTACAGTTTTAAAATAGTAGCTTTCCCTTTCAGAGTGTACAAAGAGGAAAGAGTTAACTATGTCTTTTCTCCTTAACATGATCTTACGCAATACCCTCCAATTTTACTCAGAGTCTTATTCTTTGAAGTGGGATGTGCACCTTTTTTTTTTTTTTTTCAGATCTTAATTTGCTAATTTAATTCCTCTGGGGGAAAAAACTTGCAAATTTATGCAAGCACTTTGTCATCTATCTAGAATATTAATTATATATCTCAAGATATTGATATGCAACATACTATGGCAATAATGCATTTGTCAGATATCCAGAGAGAATTTTTCCTTATTTTTAAATTAATTAATCTGGGGGGCAGGGGAGACACAGTCTCACTTTGTCACCCTTTGTACAGTGCTGTGGCCGGCGTCACAGCTCACAGCAACCTCAAACTCATGGGCTCAATCAGACCTCTTATCTCAGCCTCCCAAGTAGCTGGGACTACAGGTGCCTGCCACAACACCCAGCTAGTTTTTCTCTTTTTAGTGAAATATATCTGGTTCAGGTTGGTCTCAAACTCCTGAGCTCAAGCAATCCACCCGCAGGGACTCTCCCAGAGTGCTAGGATTACTGGCATGAGCCACCCTGCCCTGCTGAGAATTTATCCTTAAAAACCTACCTGGGTTCACATAGAGTTCCCATAATCACCCAAAGTCAGCTGAGATTTAGACAGACCAAGACTACTAGCAGCTTACCTGGCAGAAAAACATGCACCCACTGCTCCACATTGGGATTTGCCCAGAGGATTTTCGCACATGTACAAACAGCACTGAGTATGCTGATTATTCTTGTCGTACTTCCACTCCCCATGAATTCCCCATCCTTCTCTCCTGCTCTGTGCCCTGGAGACTGCATCTGCCCTGCCCCCAGGGGTGCCGATTTCTCTCTAGATCTGGCCAGGCCACTGAGAAGAGAGCCAATGCTGGGAAGAGAGGGATATGCAGTATTCACCCCTTTGTTGCTCTTCTTTTCAATGCCACCTCTCTTGCTATAGCTGCTCCCTTCCATGACTATCCAGGAGAAGCAGGGCAGCCCCCTGTACAGTTTCCCAGCTCTCTTGGGCTCCAGAACCTCTAGTCCCCACCTCCCTTCCACCCCCCCCCAAAACCTCACACACACCTCACACCCCTCCCTTCCTCTCTAGGGAGTCTAAGGGCTTCCCATTGTTGCTGGCCCTTGGGTGCCTCACATCCCTGGTTTACTCTTTCACAAGGCCCACACCTCTGTGAGGTATTCAACCATGAATGTGAGTTCTTCTGAGTCCATCTGGGGTAAATTCTGCTTTCCTGCCAGAACCCTGCCTGACACAGGAGCCATCTAAGACTTCCTCCTATTCAGACCTGATTTTTGCTTGATCAGTTTTTAAATCACATAAGAAAAAGGAGGGGAAACAACTTTCAGGGAGAGAATAGTTTCTCTACCACAGCCTCACATGATTGCTTCTCCGTGTGATCTACCTCATTTCACACCATTAAAAAACACTGCTTTTGCTGACACTGCTTTTAAATTTTAAATCGTTACCCTTGATACACCTGAATGTGCACACTGATTTTTTGTATCTAATTTAGACAGTGCAGCAAAGAGATAGCTTCCACTGAAAATCAAAACGGGATTTCAGTAGGCCTTTTCAATCATTATATGTACATATTAGCGTAGATCGATTTCAGGACTAAAGCAATCTATTCCACCACCCTCTGTTCAGACTTGTCTCCAGAACCACAGTATCAATTTTGTTTGAGCACAAGTTTTAAATTGTCTTTCTGATGATCAATCTGCTATAAGCACTGTTTTATTTTCTTGCGCAACTGAGGGGAGAAGTGTAGACTCAAAATCTGCTACATTTTTGAATTAACAAGGGAACTTTTCCTGTTTATATAATGGTCAGAAAGCTGGGCATGGTGGTACTTATCTGTATTCTCAGCTACTTGGGAGGCTCCCTTGAGCCCAGGAGTTTGAGGTCAGCCTGGGCAGAACAGCAAGACCTCATTACTAAAACAAAAAAAAAAGCAATTATATCAATAAGATCACAGTCAATGAAATAATTATCACAAGATAGGCTAATAAATTCAACTTGCTAAGTAAATATTTATTGCTTCAGGTGAATAAACATATTTTTGTATAACAAATATTCTAATACAGTTTCTTACAGTAAGTGTTACTTAAACATGCTTTGAGATTAACATAGCCTCAAGTTTATACGTTACAATCGTTAAAGACAAAAACAAAAACACCCCTCTAATTTAGAAGCTGCATATTATAGAATACTCCCTGCTCTTACTCCATAAACATCTATAAGGAACCATAATTGTGTTTAAAAGAGACAAAATTTGTATAAATTTAAAGTAGAAAGGCTTTGCTCCTCCTCCCACTCTATTCTGAGAGGTATTTGTACATTGTATCTTTAAAAGGACCAAATATAAGAATTTATTTAAAAGGAAACAAAAAGGACCATTTGGGGCCGGGTGCAGTGACTCATACCTGTAATCCCAGCACTTGTGGGGCCAAGGCGGGTGGACTACCTGAGCTCACAGGTTAGAGACCAGCCTGAGCCAGAGCGAGACCCCCATCTCTAAAATTAGCTGGGCGTTGTGGCAGGTGCCTGTAATCCCAGCTACTCAGGAGGCTGAGGAAAGAGGATCACTTGAACCTAAGAGTTTGAGGTTGATGTGAGCTATGATGCCACAGCACTCTACCTAGGGTGACAAAGTGAGACTCTGTCTCAAGAAAAAAAAGGGCCATTTGTTTGATTTGAATAGAGAATACATACACATGGCTGTGAAGTGAAAAGGAATACATAGGGGAAAAGTATGTTTCTCTCTCACCTCTATGCCCTGGCCATCAAGTTCATCCCCTCAGAAACAACCAATGTTACAAATTGCCTGTATATTTTTCAGAAATATTTGGGGCATAAGAAAGTATTTACCTGTATTTTTGTTTTGTTTTGTATAAATGGTAACATACTACAAATGCTGTTGTGCTCAGCCTCCTCAGTAGCTGGGATTACAGGCACCTGACTATTTTTAAAGAAAAGGTGTCATTCTGGCTCAGTCTGGTCTGTGAGCTCAAGCAATCCACCCGCTGGGCCTAAGGAGTGCTGAGATTACAGGCATTAGACACTGTGCCTGGCCCCGGGCTCTTTCTCTCACTCTTTCTTTTTACTTGAAACACTCCCCTGATACCCTTAAATTTTGAGATTATTCACATAAATATATCCTTTATTACAAAGCATATTTTTATTTATTTATTAATTGTTGAGACAGAGTTTCACTGTTACCCTGGGGTTGCATACTGTGGCATCATCAGAGCCAACAACAACCTCAAACTCTTGCGCTCAAGAGATCCTCCTGCCTCAGCTTCCCAAGCAGCTGGGACTACAGGCCCTCACCACAGCAAACAGCTAGTTTTTCTATTTTTAGTCAAGCTGGGGTCTCACTCTTGCTCATGCTGGTCTCAAATTCCTGAGCTCAAGCAATCCACACATTTCAGAGTAGCATATGTTATTTTATAAATTTATAAAAATATAACATTTGCTGCGATGGCAGGGAAAATAAAGAAAAAGTAAGGTCATTTAAGGCACAATTTTCCTTTTTAAAAAAAATATGCATTTCTTCCTTATACATACTCAAAAGAAGCATACGATAAATTAGGGGAAATGATATCAATAGCAATCCAACATAGCAATCCAACTACTCAAATGATATAGAACCGTAAAATGAAAAAAAAAGTGATAAGTTAATATATAAGACAATCCTCTTACAAACCTTGTTTGCAATGTGGTCAATTAATATGCTGACTTTGCAATTTGTAACTTTGCAAAATAATGCAGAACAGCAGAAGGAGGAGAGGGTTAGTAACCTCTCAGTTAACCAGCACAATATAAGGGTATACAGCACACCCCCTGGGTGAAAGGCTCAGCGACAACTTGAACTTTACCTAACAAACACCAATAGTGTAGCCTAATCATTCGTACTCTCATATTAATCTGAAATTTAAGAAATGAAAGCTAAAGTATTGCACACAAGGAAAGGAATAAAGAAAGCCTTTGTTGGCATGTTAAAATCTGGGTAGTGAAGGCTGAGGTCTGTGAAGCTGGAGAGGCTGCCTGGAAGGTGAAGGGTAAGACAACAAGCCAGACGAGAGCTTTAAGAACAGACACAGGTAACCGGGATTTTCAATCAAGCCCTCCAGTGTGGTATGTGCTGCTCTTCCTCTCTTCCTCTTCCACCTGCAGAAATTCGGTAAATTCTACAGCATTTGTTACTCCTTAGATGACTTACAATTGAAGTTCGGTAATGTAGGGGCAAAGGTAGAGTTTCCCCCTCATGCTTGGAAGATTAATTGAAAAATTAATTCACGTGGGCATCACCTGTGGAGCTGTAAAGCGCTGGCCCTATATGCCGGAGGGGGCAGGTTCAAAACCAGCCCTGGCCAAAAACCACACACACACACACACACACACAAATACTTTGTTTTGGGCGGCACCTATGGCTCAAAGGAGTAGGGCGCTGGTCCCATATGCCAGACGTGGTGGGTTCAAACCCAACCCCGGCAAAAAACTCAAAAAAATGAAAAAATTAATTCATGTAAAGGCAGATTAAAAAGAGAAAAGGCATATATATTTATTACTATCTTGTGCACAAGGAGAATCACAGAGTGATTGCCCAATATCTCAATGGGATACAGATATTTATATATTTTATTTTATATGGAAAGGGGAGATGGGGAATTGTGGATGGTTTTATGGGGATAAGAAATGATGTTTAGGGGAATTTAACGGGCTTGAAGAATGTGTAATGGTCTGGGACAAAGTCTTTTGGATCCAGAGAGCAGACAATGTTTTGTGACAAAAGTCTATCTAGGTTTGTTGATAGACTTTAATTTTCTTTTCTGCGATATGGTTTTAGTTAATGAAAGCTCAGAAAAGGGACAGAGGTAATTGTTTTCTTCTTTGGTATGTCTAGACTTTCAGCAGACAAGGGAACCTCAGAGAATAACCTTATCCTCTGCTTTGGGAGAGATGGTGCGGGACAATAGGGGAAATCAGAGAGACCTCGAGGCTTTTTTTTTTTTTCCAGTTAAGCACATACAAAGTATTTGCTTTGCTTTGCTCTTTGAGGTAAGAGTTTCTAAGCCCCAACAGTAGATAAAACAAAAAGTTGAGTCCTGATTTGAGCTAAACATGGAGAAAATAATAAGTATTCCCATTAAATCCTGTCACACCTACATTTATATTACAAAGATGCATTCATATTTATTAAGGACCAACTACGAGTCAGTGACAATGTCCAAGTACATATGACTCAGAAATAACCAAGACAGACACAGCCCCTGCCCTCATGGGGGAAAGATAGACAACAAATAATTAAATCACTATTTATTTGAGTACCTTTATTTAAACAAGTAATATACATAAGTATACGATACCATCATAATATATAATCTAACCTAGACTAGAGGACACTGAAATTTGGACTTGGAGAATGAAGAAGACCAGGTCAGGCGATAGTGGCCTGAGTGGGGTGTGGGTGATGAAGATTTTCCCAGGCAAACAGAAACAGCTGCGCTGACATAGTGTGAAAGCAAAGATCTTGGTTTATTTGAGAAAAAGAAGTAGGCCATTGACTTTGAAACTTAGTGAGGGAGGAAGAAAAAAATGTAGAAAATGAAGCTGGAGAGGTAAGCAGGGGCCAAATCGTACAAAAACCTTCAGGATTTTAAATTTTATTCAGAGTGCAATTGGAACCCGTTGAAGCTTTCAAACGGGGCAAGGATATCATCAGATTTTAATTTAAAAACATTTTTCTGTCTGCCATGTGGTGATTTCATTGGAGTGGAGGGAAGAGGAGCAACATAACCACATAAAGGACCATTGCTGTGGTCCCAGGTAAAAACAACAATGACTTAGCCGAGGAAGGCAGGTTCTGTGTGCTGGCTTGGATCACGTGTTCAACTCTTGGTGGCCGTGCTTTTGGTTATTTGAGGAAACCTTGGCTACTTCGCTGTGTTCACACTTTGAGGTGACTACTGTTTCCCAGACCAATCATGCTCTGAGATGCACAAGAAACTTTTTTCTTTGGAGAAAGTGGAAACAAGATAAATATATTTGAAAGCAAAATTGTCCTTATAAATGACCACTATTCTTATTTCTGTTTCCCTGCCCCTCAAGGGTCAGTCATAAACATGCCACTTGTGGCCTCCACCTTTTCATTTCCTCTGACTGGAGAGCATTGCTTACTAAACTCAGACCCCTTTGACTCTGACAAAGACAGTCGATGTGCATTATTTTCCCCAATTTTTCTTTATTGTAGTAAAATACACATAACATAACTTTATCATTGCCTTAGTTTGTTCTTGCTGCTATAACAAAATATCACAAACTGGATCATTTATATGTAAAAGAAATGTATTTCTCACAGTTCTGAAGGCTGAGACGTCAAAAAGCAAATTTGGCAGATTTGGTGTCTGGTCAGAGCTGCCCTGTCTATTTCCAAGGTGGCACCTTGGTGCTGTGTCCTCTGGAGGGATAAACATTCTATTCTCACATGGCAGAAAAGATGGAAGGGTAATAGGGCCTAAGCCTGCTCCTTAGGCGGACTTCTAAGAGGTACTAATCCATTGATGAGGGCAAACCCCTCATGACTTACTTACAAAAGGTTCCACCTCTAAATACTACCACAACGGGGGACTAAGTTTCAATGCATAAATTTTGAGGGACTTGGAGACCATAGAAACATCTCAATCACTTTAACTATACAATTCAGTAGAATGAAATACATTCTAATCCAATTGTCACAACCAACCATTTCCATAACTCTTTTCATCTCGTAAAACTAAAATTCTGTATTCATTAAATAACAACACTCCATGCCTCCTTCCCTCCAACCCTTGGCAACCTCCTTTCCACTTTCTGTCTCTTTGATTTTGACTATTCTCAGTACCTTACATGTGTGAAATCATGCAATATTTGTCTTTTTTGAACTGGCTTATTTCATTTAGCATAATGTTCTAAGTTTTGTCTTTGTTGTAGTGTATGTCAGAATTCCCTCCCTTGTTAACGCTGAACATTTTGCTTTTCCGTTTATCCAACAATAAGCAGTTGGGTTGCTTCCACATTTTAGCTATTGTGAATAGTGCTGCCATGACCATAGGTATACAAATGTCTCTTCCAGACTCTTTCAGATCTTTTAGTGTATATCCAGCAATGGGATTGCCTGGTCATATAGTAATTCTATTTTTAATTTTTTAAGAGCTTATAATACTATGGTTTTTCACAACAGATGCACCATTTTATTCTGTTCTCACCAACAATGCAGAAGGGTTCAAATTTCGCCACATTTTTGTCAACACTTTTTATTTTCAATTTTTTGATAACAGCCATTCTAATAGGTGTGAAGTGACATCTCATTGTAGTTTTAATTTTCATTTTCCTGATGGTTAGTAATGTTGAACATCTTTTCACATGCTTATTGGCTTTTTGTATATCTTCTTTGGAAAAATGTTTATTTAAGCTGCTCGCCCACTCCTTAATCTGGTTGGTTGTTTTTCTGTTACTGATTTTTAGAAGTTCTTTTATATTCTAGATATTAATCCTTTACAGATATGTTATTTGCAAATACATACTTGTATTCAATGGGTTGCCTTTTATGCTATTGATATTGTCTTTTAAAGTAAAATTTCTTGGCTCGGTGCCTGTGGCTCAACGGGCTAAGGCGCCAGCCATGTACACCTGAGCTGGTGGGTTCGAATCTAGCCTGGGCCCACCAAACAACAATGACGGCTGCAACCAAAAAATGGCCAGGCGTTTTGGCAGGCGCCTGTAGTCCCAGCTACTTGGGAGGCAGAGGCAGGAGACTCGCTTGAGCCCAGAAATTGGAGGTTACTGTGAGCTGGGATGCCACGGCACTCTCTCCATGACGACAGCTTGAGGCTCTGTCTCAAAAAAAAAAATAAAATAAAATAAAGTAAAATTTCTTTTAATTATCATAAAGTCCAATTTGTCTTTTTTTAATATTTTTTCCCTGTGCCTTTGATGTCATATTCAAGAAATCATGAATAAATCTAAAATCATGAAGCTTTTTCTTTTCCTTTCTTATAAATTTTTATAGGTTTAGCTCTTACATGTATGTCTTCAATACATTTTAAGTTAATATTTATTTATGGTGTTGGGTAAGGGGTAAGGGACCAACTTCATGCTTTTGCATGCAGATATTTAGTTTCTCAAAAACATTTATTGAACAGAAATCTTTCCCCATTGAGTGATCTTAACAGCTTTGTCAACAATCCTTTCACCATACTTGCAAAGATTTATTTCTGGCTCTCTATTTTATTCCATTAGTGTATATGTCTGTCTTTATGCCTATACCATACTGTTTTGATTACTGTAGCTTTGAATTACATTTTGGAATCAGAGAACATGAGACCTCCAGCTTTGTTCTATTTTCATTTCAAGATTGTATTGGCTATTTTAAGTCTCTTGAGATTCTGTATGAATTTTAGAATGAGCTGTTCATTTCTACAAAAAATAATACTGAGGTTTTAATAGAAATTGCAGTGAACGTGTAGATTGCTTGGAGTAGTAGGGACATTTTAACAATATTAAGCCTTCTGATCTATAAACATGGAATATATTTCCATTTATTGTTGTCTTCAATTTTGTTCAGCATTGTTTTGAAATATTCATTACACAAATTTTTCTTCATCTCCTTAGTTAGGTTAATTCCTATTTTATTCTTTCCTTTCTTTGTAAATGGAATTGTTTTCATAATTTTATTTTAAGACTATAACTTATATAGAGAAATGAAAAAAGTTTGTTTTTGTTTGTACCTTGTTTGTACCCTGCTACTGTATTTTGCTGAATTCATTTATTAGTTCTAACAGATTTTTTTGTGGAATCTTCAGGGTTTTCTTCATATAAAATTATATCACCAGTGAACAGAGATTATTTCACTTCTTCCTTTCCAGACTTCATGACTTTTTTTTCTTTTTTTTTTTTTTTTTGAGACAGAGCCTCAAGCTGTCACCCTAGAGAGAGTTCTGTGGCATCACAGCTTACAGCAACCTCCAATTCCTGGGCTCAACCGAGTCTCTTGCCTCCACCTCCCAAGTAGCTGGGACTGCAGGTGCCCGCCACAACTCCCGGCCATTTTTGGGTTGCAGCTGTCATTGTTGTTTGGTGGGCCCGGGCTGGATTTGAACCCGCCAGCTCAGGCATACGTGGCTGGCGCCTTAGCCCATTGAGCCACAGGCGCCGAGCCAGACTTCATGACTTTTATTTGTTTTCTTGTCTAATTGCTCTTGCTAGAACTTCCAATACTTGGTTCAGTAGAAGTGGTAAAAGCAGGCAAACCTTGCCTTATTCCTGATCTTAAAGGAAACATTTGCAGTCTTTCACCATTCATTGTGATATTTACTATAGGTTTTTTGTTTTGTTTTGTCTTGTTTCGTTTTGAGATAGAGTCTCATTTTGTCACCCTTTAACAGAGTGCCATGGCGTCCCAGCTCATAGCAACCTCCAGCTTTTGAACTTAGGTGATTCTCTTGCCTAGTAGCTGGGACCACTGGGACCCGCCACAACAGCTGGCTATTTTTTGGAGATAGAGATCTCACTCTTCCTCAGGTTGGTCTCGAATTCACGAGCTCAAGCAATTCCCCACCTCAACTTCCCAGACTGCTAGGAGTACAAGCATTAGCCACTGTGCCTGGTCTTACTATGGGTTTTAATAAATAGCTTTTATTATGTTGAAGTAGCAACAATTGAGATGATCAGATGGGTTTTTTCCTTCATTCTGTTAATATATATTACATTGATTGACTTTTGGATGTAAACCATCCTTGCATTCCAGCAATAAATCCCACTTGATTATGGTGGACAAACCTTGAAAGTTGCTGCTGGATTCCATTTGGTAATACTTTGATGAAGAGTTTTATATCAATGGTCGTAAGGGATATTAGTTTGTAGTTTTCTTTTCTTGTAATAATTTTGACTTTGGTTTCAGTGTAATGCTAGCTTCATAACATGATTTATGAAATGTTAGCTCCTCTTAACCTTTCTGGGAAAAATGTGAGAAGGATTAGTATTCTTGAAATGTTTGGTAGAATTCATCAGTGAAGCCATCATGTTCAGGGCTTTTCTTTGTCAGATTTTTCAGTAAGGGTTCAATTTCCTTACTAACAGGACAATGTAAATGTTCTATTTCTTTGTGTTTCTAGAAAATTGTCCACTTCATCTAGGTTATCCAATTTGTTGCTATATAATTGTTTGTAGTACTCTCTCTTTTTGGGGGGGTGGTGGGGGAGAGACAGAATCTCACTTTATCGCCCTTGGTGGAGTGCCGTGGCATCACACAGCTCAGAGCAACCTCCAACTCCTGGGCTTAGGCAATTCTCTTGCCTCAGCATCCCGAGTATCTGGGACTACAGGTGTCCACCACAATGCCTGACTATTTTTCTGTTTTTGCAGTTCGGTCAAGGCCAGGTTTGAACCCACCACCTTCGGTATATGGGGCCAGTGCCCTACTCGATGAGCCACAGGTGCCACCCTGTAGTACTCTCTTATAATCCTCTTCATTTCTGTGGAATCAGTAGTAATAAGTACATATTCCCTCTTTGATTTCTGATTTTAGCACTTTGACTTTTCTCTTTTTCTTAATTCAGCTAGCTAAAGGTTTGTCAATTGTGTTGATCTTTTCAAAGAAACAACTATAGGTTTTATTGATTTTCTCTATTGTTTTTATATTCTCTATTTGTTAATCTTTACCCTAATTTCATTTTATCTTTCTTTCTGCTACCTTTGGATTTAAGTTGTTCTTATTTTGTAAACTTATGTTGTTAATTTGAGATTGTACTTGTTTTTTAATATAAACCTTCATGTTTCTGAAATGCCTTCTCAGCACTGCTTTCACTGTATTCCATAAGTTTTGTTATGTTGTATTTTCATTTTCATCTGTATCTATGTATTTTCTAACTTCTTTTGTGATGGAAAGCAAATTAGAAAATGACTCAGAGGCTGCTAAAAGTTTGATCTAGTTTGTTAATTATGTTAATTCCTTTCTTTTTTACTTCTCTTCTGCCTTTCCCCTTCAAAATGTAGATTATAACGTGTCTTTGTGTACACATTTTTTAGTTCATCTCACTTGAAATTCATTGAGCTTCTTAAATAAACATACATGTGTTTCATCAAATTTGGAAAGTTTGGGATCATTATTTTTTCACATATTTTCTCTGCCTCTTTTTCTCCCTTCTCCTTGGAATCCCACAATGTGTATGTTGATCAGCTTGACAGTATCCCACAGGTTCCTGTTCACATTTCTTCAAGATTTTTTTCTTTTCCTCGGACTTGGTCATTCCTTGAACTTATCTTTAAATTCGTGACCTCTTTCATATGTCTACCCAATTCTGCTTTTGAATTCCTGTAGTATATTTTTTATTTTAGTTACCACACTTTTTAGCTCCAGAATTTTATCTTGGTTTTAGGTTTTCTATCTCTTTATTAATATTTCCATTTCATTTATGCTTTGCTGTTTTGACTTTCTCCACACCTTCTTTTAGTTCCTTGAACATCTTTAAGATGTTGTTTGAAGTCTTTGTCTAGTAGACCTGCCATCAGGTCTTTTTCACAGAAAGTTTCTGGTGATTTATTTTGTCCCTTTAATTGGGCCATACTTTTCTGTTTCTTTGTATGCCTTATGGTTTTTTGTTGAAAACTGGACATTCAAATCTAGTAATGTGGTAACTTTGGAAATCAAATTTTTCTCTTTCCCAAAGTTTTCTGGGTTTGCATATTGCTTTTATTTTATTATTGTCTGCTCTCTTCATATCAAAGATCATACTGAGATATAAACTGGAGGTCTTCACAGGTCTTTTCTGAACCTATGCTTTTCCCTGGACACTCATGGCCACTTTTAAATTTTTCCCACATATACAATTGCTTTTTAATGTCCTCTTTTTTTTTTTTTTTTTTTTTTTTTTTTTTTTGCAGTTTTTACAGTTTTTGGCCAGGGCCGGGTTTGAACCCACCACCTCTGGTATATGGTGCTGGCGCCCTATTCCTTAAGCCACAGGGGCCACCCCTAATGTCCTGATTTTTAATATCTGGCTCCCCAAATTGGAAAAAGAGAAAATTAAAGGTAGATATAAGGGGTAAAGTCCTTCTAAATCCCCTGGAAGTTACTTTGCCTAAAGGGAGAGGGACTTACAGGAATGGAGTGAGGTGGAACATCAGTTACATAGAACTGATGGAACATAAGGAACATAAGCAACAATCAGTAATCAGAGCAGAAAGTCCCAATATTTGGAGGATGTGTTCTTTTTGGCCCACTACAGTTCCCCCAAGCTATGCTCTCATTGCTCCTGGAAAATGGCAGCTACCTGTCTCCAGCTGGGGATGGTGGATAGGTAACAACTATTACTATACTAAGAGCTAAAATTGATTGAAATTAACCATAATTTATGGTCCAATCTTTCCCCTGAAAGTTTCATACCTCCAATATACTCCAGAGTTCTAAAATAATCAGATCATAAAGATTCTGAGTTGTTGTCTGATTGGGAGACAAATTCCTGGTGCTTTTTATTTTGCCATTTTCCCAGCCATTTATTTTTTATTATACACTTAATGATGTTCATTCCACTTGGTTTCTTTTCCTTTTCAAGACTATTCCACATGAGCATACTTTTCTTAAAGACTTCAAAGCATTAATTACTTTTTTTGCAAAGAGTGAAATTTTCTTTTTTAAATTCTAAATGTTTATATTTATACAAGTTTCTCCTCTCTATCCTGATTTGCAACATACTTCTGATTCAAACGAAGGTCACATCCACAGAGTTTTATCTGAGCTATAAAAGAATTTATAGAACTTGCAACACTTTTATGAGATACTTATTATCTATCTCTTGCATTAACACAACGACATGCTCAACCTCAACCTCATAGTTGACCCTACTCTTAAAACTTTAGTTCTGCTAGGGTATCAGCCAAAAAAAAAAAAAAAAAAAATCAAGACTTTTAAACATTTTTCTCTATTTTCTCTATACTTAAAAGTTTGTCTCATGTCTCTGGAAATGTGTGATGTTGAGATGTAAGAAAGAGTATACACTTTCCCTGAACCTAATTTTGACAGCTTAAAAAAAAAAGAAAAAAAAAAGATGCATCCATAACAACATTTTATCTCAGCTGAAAAAATTCAAATAAATCTTTAAGCCATCAGTCTGCACTTTAATCACCTAAAATAGTCAAGAGCTTGAGATTTTGTATTTCCTTTATGATGAAGCTAAGCATTATAAGATGTAAAATCTCGCCCAACCCTGGACTTCTCTTTACTATGGAATATTAAAAAAGAAAAAAAAAAGTTTAATTTGCCATCATGCTAAAAAACAGTGCTTGCATCGGCAAACCTCTGGTTATGTGAGATAGATAAGAATAAGTTCATCTCATCCATTCTATTATCAATATATTAGTATCTCCTGGATTCTAACTTTCCAAGTTCATGAACAAGGCTTATGTTGTTCATTAGAGTTCACTCACTACCTAAGATGGTGTTTGGTACAATGTAAACCCTCAATAGACATTTGGGGATAAATAGCTGCACTCAGTTTTAACATAATCCTTCATTACATCGATCTTTGTATATAATTCTTCGCTCCTAAAAATAACCGTAGTCTTACCTAATCCACACTATTTCCTCATCATTAAACCCACACATAGGGAAATTATTCAGCTTAAATTATTCCTTGAAGCCTATGAGAAGTTCTATTTTAAAATCTGTGAAGTTATGGAAAAAACCTCTCCTCTGTCTACAGCACAGGACACTAGGCTGTCTGTTTCCTCAGCAGCAGGGCCTGGCATCTGCTGAGGAGTGTCTGGTCCTGCATGATGACACTGCTGTTGACTACCATCCTCACTGTGGCCTCCAGTGCAAGTCCCCCACCAACTCCAGCTTTCTTTCTCCAGCCCAAGCCACTTTATTCTGCCAGGCTTGCAGCATCTCTGCTTCCTACTACACACTCTCTGGGGGTTTGAGGAAAATTCATTTCTTACTTCTTCCACCTTCTGGGGATACTTTTGGCATGACATCCCCGAGCATGTGGCCATGTCACTCTGATCGCTGCCTTTGTCTTTGCATAGCCTTCTCCTACGTATCCGTCTCAAACTTCCTTTGCTCCCCTCCTATAAGAATAAACTAGATTGCATTATTGTATTTAGGGCCCAACTGAACAATCCAGGATCTCTTCTCAAGATCTCTAAGTTAGGGCAGCACCTGTGGCTCATAGAGTCAGGCGCCGGCCCCATATACCAAAGGTGGCGGGTTCAAACCTGGCCTCAGCCGAACTGCAAAACAGAAAAATAGCCGGGCGTTGTGGCGGGTGCCTGTAGTCCCAGCTACTCAGGAGGCTGAGGCAAGAGAATGGCCTAAGCCCAGGAGTTGGAGGTTGCTGTGAGCTGTGTGACGCCACGGCCCTCTACTGAGGGAGATAAAGTGAGACTCTGTCTCTACAAATTAAAAAAAAAAAAAAAAAGATATCTAAGTTAATCACGTCTTTTGCCATGTAAAATGATATTCACTTTTTTATTTTGTTTTGTTTTATTTTGAGACAGAGTCTTATTCTGTCACCCTGGATAGAATGCCATAGCATTAAACCTCATAGCAACCTCAGAGTCTTGGACTCATGAGATACTTTTGCCTTGGCCTCCCAAGTAGCTGGTACTGTAGGTACCCACCACAACACCCACCTAGTTTTTTCTATTTTTAGTAGAGATGGGCTCTCACTCTTGCTCAGGCTGGTCTTGAACTCCTGAGCTGAAGAGATCCACCTGCCTCAGCCTCCAAGAATGCTAGGAGTACAGGTGTGAGCCACCATGCCCAGCCTTGATATTCACTTTTTTGCCATAGAAGGTAATATTCACAAATTCTGGGAATTAGGATATGGACATATCTTTTTTTTTTTTTTTTTTTTGAGACAGCCTCAAGCTGTCACCCTGGATAGAGTACCATGGCATCACAGCTCACAGCAACCTCCAATTCCTGGGCTCAAGCGAGTCTCTTGCCTCCGCCTCCCAAGTCGCTGGGACTACAGGCGCCCACCACAACGCCTGGCCATTTTTTGGTTGCAGTGGTCATTGTTGTTTGGTGGGCCCAGGCTGGATTCAAACCCGCCAGCTCAGGTGTACGTGGCTAGCGCCTTAGCCGGTTGAGCCACAGGCACCAGCCATGGACATATCTTTTTGGTGGGGCTACCATTATCCCACTAAGCCTATCAAATTAGAAAAGCTTTAAATCAAATGTAGGTAAGAGAGTCAAAAACTAGTCACACACACATTCACAATAGGTAGGGATATAAATCGGGGCAACACTGTTGAAAGCAATGTGGAAATAGGAATTAAGACTATTAAAAATATTCATACTCTTGTCTGATAATTCATCCAGGATTCTATCTTACACAAATATATTTGAATATGGACAAGTAGAAGATTCAAATTTAAATATGCACAAAAATGTGCATACCTATAGAGAAAAAAAAGCTAGAAAAAAATGTATCAAAATGCCTGTAGTGGTTATCTCTGTACAGTAACATTATAGACTACTTTTTTTACTTGTCAATGGTATTTAAATATTTTAGGGTAAATATGCATAACTTTAATAATCATTTAAGTTTATTTTCTATTCAATCATACAAAATGTGGACTAGAATTTGGTTGACAGTGTAGGACTAAATAACTAGCCATAGAAGACTTGTAAGTAATTTTTTTGAATATTAAAAATCCCATTTGGCTATATCTCAAGAGCCAAAGCAAGACACAATAAAAAATAGATTCCAGAAATCAATATTCTTGGAAATGTGATTAAACCTTCACATGTGCCAGGGATTTTTTTTTTTATCTCTAGAGAATATTAAAAAAGAAAACTGGGCACAGTGGCACATGCCTATAGTCCCAACTACTCAGGAGACTAAGGTGAGAGGATCACTTGAGCCCAGGAGTTTAACTATAGTGTGCAATGCTTGTGCCTGTGAATAGCCACTGCCACTCTAAACAGGGCAACAGAGCAAGGCCTCATCTCCTTAAAAATAAACAAAGGTGAGGGAAGAATAAAAAGAGAGACAGATAAGTGAAGCTTGTATGGTCTGCTAGGACCATCGTATTATGAAAGCAAAGGAGACTTTAAGAAATCACCTTCTTTTTATCACCTAAAGGCAAGCTACATTCTAGAGAAATTCAGAGTGTGTTTCAAAAGATGTATTCTAGAAAGCGAAATCCAGTTATCTCCCTTGAGCTTATATATTCTTAAATACGTCAATTATATTTGCCAACGCTCTGCAGATTAAATAACTATAGGAGAAATGTGAGTCTATGATATAATTTTCTTTTGGTAACAATTTAAGAAACAAAGAGGAGATGGTTTAGATTGACATTAAATCTAGCTACATAAAATACAAAATTATTTTATGATTCTACTTGTAATGGACCCCTGTATGAATTCTAGTTTAAGACATAGATGTTGATAACAAAATAGTTATTAAGCAAATGACTCTATATAAAATTTTGTAAAAGAAATTAAAATTCCCCCTGGAATAACAATTGTTTTAGTGCGTTAAATCTAGCTAAGAGTAATATGTTTAACCTTAATAATCACTTAAAAAAATGACTCAGTTAAAGAAGACAAATACCTTTTTCATTATGAAATGTTAGCATGCATGGCTACATATAACCTGAGGGGACCAATTAACCTTAAAATATCAGTTGTGACAAATTTACTTATAAAAGCATTTGCTTATTTAGTAATTATGAACTTCATCAATTCAGTGCATTACTGAATAAAATCACTGAGAAGCAAATATCTTGCAGATCCTGTCTTAGGAAGCCTTGAAGAAATGATGGCTTCCCCATTCATGACACACAAAACATCTTAAGGATTAAGACAATTGTAGTCAAAGGGCTCTCTTCTTCCATTATGTACAAAGGTCCTCAAAGCCTTTAACCTTAAGAGATTATGCAGAAAATGTGCATACAGTTTCCCCAGAGGAAATTCAGTTTGGGTGACTAACTCTATGAGAAGATGAAGCACAAAGAAAGGGACAAGGATAAGTAAGGGAGACATGCTGAAGCTGTGCGATTATCCTGAAAATTAAGATCCAGTTAGCTGGGTGCATTCATCCTTCAGACAAGGGCTATAGTTCTCAAAGATAACCATTCAAAGGAAGTGACTCTGCTTAAAGCGGGGGACTTGTGGAGGCTAGATTTGTAAATAACCTATTATTTGATGATGTTGGTAAAGGTATTTGGGTTCTTACCATAACCTGTGCTCAGAATTATTTTTATTTATTTTTTAATTAATTAATTCATTAATTTTTTTTTTTTAGGCAGAGTCTCATTATGTCACTCTTGGTAGAGCGCCTTGGCATCACAGCTCACAGCAACTTCAAACTCTTAGGCTTAAATGATTATCTTGCCTCAGCCTCCCAAATAGCTGGGACTACAGGTGCCCACCGCAACGCCGAGCTATTTTGTTGTTGTTGTTGCAGTTGTCGTTGTTTTTTAGCAGGCCCAGGCCAGGTTCGAATCTACCAGCCTTGGTGTACTTGGCTGGCTGCCTAACCATTGAGCTACAGCCACCGAGCCTCAGAATTATTTTAAATGGAGAATAGGGATTTAAAAACAAATATGGCAAAAATAAATACAGATACATTTCAAACATACATACCTATATGGATATATAAATTCATGTATACATATATATGTATAATGATATATATGTATACATGAAAGACATGTATTTTCTCTGTCTTTATATATAAAGACAGAGAAACTGTCTTTTGCATTTTTCAATAGAAAAATCATAAAATAACAGAAATACGCATTTTTGCAGTAAACCTGAGAAGGCTTTGGTCTCAAAAGATTGATGTGGGAATAAGAAATCAAGAAAAGCCATAACTATATTTATTTAGTTTAAGACTGCATAAGACAATGATTAACATTTAAAATGATGATTAAGACACATGTTGTCTGTGACAAATTTTTTATTGCAAAAAAGCAAGGAAGAGAACAGCATGCATGGTGTGTTCCTATTTACATTTAATTATGTGTGCATATAGAAAGATGTCTCTGTCATACAGTGAGCACTCAATAGTTTGGGTTTGGGGTTTTTTGGGGGTGGGGGACAGAGTCTCACTTTGTCACTCTTGGTAGAGGGCTGTGGCATCCCAACTCACAGCAACCTCAAACTCTTCGGCTCAAGTGATTCTTTGGCCTCCACCTCAATGCCTCAACTACAGGCGCCTACCACAATGCCCAGCTATTTTTAGAGACAGGGTCTCACTCTTGTTCAGGCAGTGAGCTCAGCCAGTGAGCTCAGGCAATCTAACTCCCTCAGCCTCCAAGAGTGCTAGGATTACAGGCATGAGCCACCGTACCCAGGCCCAGTAAATAGTTTGTTAACGAACTTGGATACCTCATGGTGATACGACCTGCGGTGAATTTTAATTCCTTCTTTACCTTTGCTATATGGTTTTATTTTTTCAAATAAACAAGTATTATTACAACTAGGAATAACAATTCCTTCCTTCCTTCCTTCCTTTCTTTTTTTGAGCCAGGGTCTCACTTTGCATCCTGGGTAGAGTGTCTTGGCATCATAGTTCACAGCAACCTCACACTCTTGGGCTCAAGCCATCCTCTTGCCTCAGCCTCCTGAGTAGCTGGGACTACAGGTGCCCACCACAATGCCCAGCTATTTTTTAGAGATGAGGTCTCTACTGTTGCTCAGGCTAGTCTAGAACTACTGAGCTAAGGCAATCCACCCATCTCGGCCTCCAAGAGTGCTAGGATTACAGGTGTGAGCCACCACACCCAGCCCAATTTCATTTTTTTAAAGGAATAAAAACACGAAGAAATAACAACATCACTGCCCCCCTTACATGTGGCTCAGTAATTCAGTACTCTTGAAATACCATTTATTACTACATTTGGATTTCAGTTGCATTCATCCTACTGTTTCAGGCTTTCTCTTTCAGAAATAAAATGTTTGGATGAAGAATTCATTGAAGATACATGGTAATAGTGCATATATGAACTGCTATTACCATTAGGAAGGGGGAAAAAGTGCTTTAATTCAGGGTTTCTCACGCTTTTCTATTTGAGAACCCTAACTGCAGAGAGTGAACTTGAGAAGATATCTGGAAGGTCTCTATGATCTCAAAACTTCTTTAAAGTTGTATGTTTGAACTGATAACTTGAGAATTTTGCATTGTATTCAATAGTATATCTGTATTTTTAATGCAAAATGAGATTTAAAATTAATTATACTGCGGTAAAACAGCATGCTCCAAGAAAAAACTGGCTGCAGTTTTCTTGTGGTTTTGAGTGCCTGGTAGGCTGACGACGTGGAGTGCTCATCCCAGCTAAAGAAGCAAGTCATCAGTCTTCACATGCAGTGTGCAAAATCAGCCTCACTAACAGACTAGGGACTCTAGTGAAACCAGGCTTTAAATTCACCCAGGGTGTCTCAGCACCTGATGGAAATCGTAGAACAAAAAAGGAAAACACATTATGAGATTGTCATCGAAGGTGTTCTAATTTACTTACTGTTGACTTTAACAAAAATATTGTTTCTCTTACCAATTCTTTCTAATATTCTCATCCTAAAAGTTAAAATGGTATTTTCAAAAGTAAAATATGGACTGGTAAGGTAAGTAAAACATAGTCTCTAAGTACTTACTAAGTGTTTTGATTTGAGCACATCGAAAGGATAATTAGGGATAAAACTGAATTCCTTTTCTTTCAAGAGACTGTGTGTGACGATCTTACTGGTGTTCAGTCAATACTGTACCATTACTACATGTTTTTTATAAAATTTATAATGTTTACAGACACTGACAAACGAATAAGGCCCAATATATTCATAAATCACCCACAGTACCAAATTTATTTTTAAAATAAGATGTTTTTCCTTCTCTTCCAGGCCAACAAAACAAAACTTATAAAATGTATCTATTCTCCAGATAATGCTATCCTTTAAAGCTGGCATTTTTTCTCTCCTAGGAAAACTGCTCTCACAATCTTCAAAATTAAAAAAAACAACACCTTTGATAAAGCCTTTAGATAATTCAAGATCTACCCATAACTTTTATCACTCTTTTTGTTTTAAAAGGAAAAGTAATAATTACTCAGTTTATCTCAAGAAGAGGGAGGCACGGAATAAAAGATACCAATTGATGAATATTAAATTAAAACCACATAGAAACTCGGCAAGAAGATTAGGACAATAAAATTAAAATTTAAAAATTAATCATTTTAAATCTGTGGTGACTGCTCACTCAAGAAAAATAAAGTCCATGTTATTGTAAACCTGTGCTGTTCAAAACATATAAAATAATATTTGCTTCTGCAGGACAGTGTTAACTGGGGGCTGACAGTCTGGGGAATGTTTTCAGTGCTAAATGAAACCTTAAAGGGCTTCTTTTTCTTTTGCAATTATTCATCTCTTGGGTTCAATGAAACGTGTTGAGTCCAAAGAATGATCCTATTTTATTTTTCTTTTCCCCAGAAAACACAGTGCTATAAAATAAAAGTTATAGAAAAAAAATCAATCTAGTTCTAGCAAAAGGAGCATTTTTTAAAAAAAAAACTATAAATAGTGTTTTTTACATTCAAAAGCAACTCAATGTAGTAAATTACTGTATCTGAATATCCTATTTTTACACCACATTTAAATTGTTGGAGCCTGAAAAAGTAAGTGCCACTGCTTGATTCAAAGAGATATTTATCACAGTCTCTAAACTGATGGGAAGAATACACAGACACAATAGGGATTACAAGTCTCTTTGATGGAGTCTCCCTGATTTGAACCTGTTTTTTCCTCTTTCATGGAACAAGAGATAATCGCCCTGAAATAAATATTTCCCCTTTGAAAAATGATTCAAACAAAAGATAATTAGACAAAAATAAGGTACCGAATTCATAGTTAACTTGGGAAATAATAAATAAATACAAACAGATAAAACACAAAGATTATGTCTTTCCATTCTATTTTCAAAAGAAAAAAAGGTAATGAGCAGACGACCACTTGTAATTTACAAGCTGAAGTCTTCTTTTGACAATCCACAGATCAATTAAATCCTCTTCAAATTAGTTTTGATGTGTTAATGTGTGAGTCCTCCCCCCACCTCCCTAAATTTCCATGGACTATTGCTTGGTTTCTATGCTGGCTTTCCATTGAATTGTTTCTAGTGTTTTGTTGCATGTTAATACAAGGTCATTTAAAACTATGTAAATACAGAGAAAAGTAGCCCTAAAGCAGATTATTCCTTACTATGCTTTATTTTCTCACACTATCTTCTAACTTCTTCTAACTAACAAAAGATAGAAAATACTTGAATATTGACCCGTTTTTCTCTTGCATCGCTGAATTTGCAACTGTTAGCAATACTTAGATTATCAAAATACAGCAAGTGGTCATATTCCAACTTCTACAACCTGTTCAAAAACACCTAGATTCTAAAAATTGTTAGCCTTAATATGTCACAAATATTTTAACACAGAGTGACTAACAGGTAAAGACAGAATATTTTAAATTTATGACTGGGTAATTCTTTTCACATATGATGGAATCCAAAACAATACCTCAGTTTTATCTGACAGGGAATTACTGTCACGTTTGCCTCCCCAATGCTTCCTGTTGGGGGTGAGTGGTCTATTCTTCAGCATGACAAAGTCTGATTTCTGAATGGCTGGTAGTGTCAAAGGGCCATTAGTATGCTAAGCCTTTTAGTGGCATGGGATAGCTCCATCCTGCTTTCCTCAATTGTTGCAATTGGGCCACGTGACCAACTGATGATTTCAAGGCAAGCTTTGGAATCTTGATGTCTTCCAGAAATTAATATTCCCTCTGGTGATATAATCTATTGACTCTTCTTGCTCAGTTAATGCCCTTAAGGAGATACAGTCTTAGTGAAACTCCTAAGCAAAGAGAAAAGAGAAGACTCAGCAAACTAAATCGCTAGCTTCTCTCATAATTAGGTTTTAAAAGTTTAAAAAGACAAGTCTAATCTGTTTGGAGAACCTGTTGACAGCCTTTATCATGTTCTTCATCTTTAAAAATTTTTAAATTTTACAAAGAATGATTAAAAATTAGACTTAGAAAGCAATTTTTCAAAATTGAATTAAAGTATACAAAAATTTGAACTACTTTTTTTGTGTGTAGTCAACTGTTAATTACCCAACACCAATATTTTTTTTTCTTGAAAATATTCTTGTTATGCTCATTAACCGCCAGCACCCATAGTACAATGGAATAAACATGAAACAATCATGAAAACTGAAGGAAGGGGACCACATGAATTCTGACTCAATACTGACTGATTATTTTATTATGGCTTATATTTACTCTGCATTTAATCTGCAAACCAGTAAGTTTTTTGAAATAGCACTTTCATCCCCACAAAAGATTTGAAAGGTGATATAATTTAAATCCTCTTCAAATTAGTTTTGAAATAGTTCCAAAAGAGGAGACTAGATGGCAAAACTCATCGGTTTCTTGGCCTTAACAGGAACAAGATTTACATAGTGCATGTTATTTGGTTAGAGAGGTATTTCAAGAAAATCAGCCACAAACATATTCAAATGCAGAGAGAAAAGACCTCCCAAATCCAGCATACAACGTTTTGAGATTACTGATGTTGAAATTGTCTACAAATTTGCTTTTACTTCTAATGAGTAAAAAACAGAACTGAGCTAATCTTATCACTTCTGTGACCTAGAATAGTAGAGACTGGATTTTTGGAAAACTTGTTTCTGGGTTTTTTTTTTTTTGTAGAGACAGTCTCACTTTATGGCCCTGGGTAGAGTGCTGTGGCGTCACACAGCTCACAGCAACCTCCAACTCCTGGTCTTAGGCGATTCTCTTGCCTCAGCCTCCTGGGCTACAGGCTTCGGCCACAATGCCCGGCTATTTTTTGTTGCAGTTTGGCGGGGGCCGGGTTTGAACCCGCCACCCTCGGTATATGGGGCCGATGCCCTACTCACTGAGCCACAGGCGCTGCCCCCACCACCCCATTTTTTTTTCCTCCTAGGCACACAGTTAGACCACACATTCCTCCTGCCTCACTTGGAGTCAAGTGTAATCACGCGACTGAATTTCACAAATAGGATATATTTAGGTCACAAGATGTGCTAGGGCTGACCCTAAAAGTCTCTCACACGTTATCTTTCATACATTTTGTACATCCGCCAGCGTACGCCTTCATTTAGGATGAAGGGAGCTGAGCCACAAGATAGTAAGAGCCTTGAAACACATTCCAGAAACAATTTAGATCAGGAATACCTATACTGAATTTTATGTGCGTGAGAAACAAACATACTATTTTTGAATCATTACACATTTCATATTGGAAGTGAAGTACTGCTGAAAATAAGAAATTTTGTGGCATCGGCTTCATTGTTGGACATCAAACAATTAGGAAACTGATACTGGAAGCTAAAAAGATAGAGAATCATGACATCCAGGAGCAAAACATGAGGTAAGACTATCTTCAATGAAAACTTGAAGACAGACCACGAATCTCCGGGACCTACAGCATTAGTCAGAGTGATTGGGAAGAGTGAGTGACTGCTTTTAGAAAGCCACCACAAGAGTCCAATGTGCCCAGAAAATAATTAGTCAGCTTGCAAGCAGAAATGAAAGGAGATAAAGAAAATTTCAGAAATGTGGTTCCTCCAAGGGTTGGAAAGGTCAACTGCTTCTAAACCTTAGAAGCCTTGCGGGGAGGGGAGGCTTTGAGCAATAAAAGGTCACAGGGTGATTGTACATCCTAGCTTCGCCGAGATATTCATAGTTTATACCTGTTGTTTCTGCCTAAGTATTGATAATATTAATGATACAGGGCGATTGCACCCCAGCTTGGTCAGCGCCAGCCACCTGGAGGACCTGCCGCGCCTTCTGCATCTTTACCTGCGGTGTTGGTACAGCTTAGGAAGGGAGTGGAGCTGGAGAACCAAGCGCTGCAGAGACCACGAGCGCGGTGGAATCCCGCGGGTCCCTGGTTAGTTGAGGGAGACCACAGCACAGCCGGCGCTGCTGTGAATGGGCTCCTGGCCAATTTCATGAACGGACTGCCAGTGCCTACCCCAGAACCACCCTTGGACCTAGAGAGCCCTCCTCTGGCTGCAGTACTCCCCTGTGAGCCTTTCACAGTCCCAAGGGTGATACGGGGTTCCCCCATTCAGGGCGACCCCGCGTTTCCTGGACCTCGTCAATTTCATGGAAGTTTCCTAGGCCTGACCATCTTGAACAGACTGTATCTATTCATTAATCGGTTCATTCACCTTGACCCTAGCGAGGGGACTGTATCCATTCATGAATGCACTGGTTCATCTCATCCCCGCAGAAGGGACTGTATCCGTTCAATTGTTACCAAGTCCTAGCCAGATGGGTAGGACTACAAAGGACCCATAGGACTACATATACCCCTAGACAAAGAACATGGCAGAGAGAGGAGATTTTCTGATTTAAGTCTTCCTCTCTGCCAGGAGTTCTGGTGCTTTTTCTGTATTCTTTTATGTAAAATAAATCCTGTCTTAACATTGATCTGTGGTCCGTGGATTCATTCTTTTTTTTTTTGGCCAAGGCTGAGTTTGAACCCACCACCTGCAGTATATGGGCTGGTGCCCTACTCCTTTGAGCCACAGGCACTGCCCTGGATTCATTCTTTGAATCCTTGAGACCAAAGACCTGCTGAAGAAGAAATCCAGTATCACTGGATGAGGGGGGTAAGCAAGGTAAAGAACCTCATAATGCTGCCCAGCAAAATTTCAAATTTGCAAAGACTAGCCATAGTTGGGTATTTAGTTCATTTCCTTCCTGAATAGAAGTGTTTATTGCAGTTCTACTATTGAAATTTGAATGAATATGTTGATGGCAGTGGGGGGTATAAAACTTGTCTTTTTAGTTCATGTCAATAGGCCTCAAGTTTGCACATGTGTGTGGACAGCTGGATACAGAGTCTGCTTGTTGAAAAACTTTGGCTTGTTTTCCTTGGGAAGGCAATGAGTGTTTTTTATAGGCAAAGGAAAAAGGGAAAAGGATATTCAGTGATCAAAAAACAGGCCATGAAGCCACTTTTAGGTGTTAACCAAAATCTATTTCCTTTTCCTTCAAGGCATGTAGACATGCTACTTTCCCCAGAACTACCCATGCGGTTAAATGCAAGCATTTGACTGAGTTGTGATCAATTGAACAAGCATGGTAGTGGTATATGCCACCTATAAGTCTAATCCACAGAAATTTCCCCCACCATCTGTATGGCATCATTTCTCATTCACTTAGTGAATAGAATGATCTCTTAGGATTTTAAGTTCCTGGCCTGACTGGGAATACCCTGATGGTCCTAACATATGAAAAACTTTTTATTTTTATTCTTAGTTTCAGTTTTTTTATTTTTATTTTTTTTGCAGCTTTTGGCCAGGGCTGGGTTTGAACCCGCCACCTTGGGTATATGGGGCCAGTGCCCTACTCCTTTGAGCCACAGGCGCTGCCCAGATTTTTTATTTTTTATTTTTGAAAGAGAGTCTCACTTTGTCACCCTTCGGTAGAGTGCCGCGGCATCACAGCTCACAGCAACCTCCAGCTCTGAGCTTAGGCGATTCTCTTGCCTCAGCCTCCCAAGTAGCTGGGACTACAGGTGTCCACAACACCTGGTTATTTTTTGTTGAAGTTTGACCAGGGCCTGGTTCGAACCCGCCACCCTCACTATATGGGGCCAGTGCCCTACTCTCTGAGCCACAGGCGCCACCCCATACAAGAAACTTTTACTTCAATTAGCCACTGAGAATGTGGAGTTTATTTGTTAAAGCAATTAATAACATTTAATTAATATAAGAAAATTCAGCGTACCTGATTCATAAATTACTATAGAGTCAGTTTTATTTATGATCAATAAACCCTGTTGTGTTCACTGTCAATGAACCTTTTTAAGTTTTCATTTTAATTTATGGGGGAGAAGAGAAAAATAAATCCTATACCCCTTAGGTAAAAGTCGAGTTACTTGCCTGGAACACACCCACACTTTCCTTTAGAATTAGTGTTTCATGAAGGGATCGATTTAGGAGCCCTATCTAGTCAGTGCTACCCCCAGGCCAGCTGATTAGGATCCTAGTATGACTTCTATAAGCTTCTGCTGATCAATGGGTAGAATTTATGACCAGGATTTGTTTTGAAATAGTACAGGAAACAAATGTAATGTTCAAAGAGTATGTGTGTGTGCGTGTATGTTAATAAAATAAACTCCCCCATGTATTCATCAACCAGCTTCAACAATTACCAATATTTGCTCCTTTTGTTTCTTATATGTGTACACATACCCCCATAATTTTTTAAAGCAGTGTTATCTCCCACATGGATAAAAATTTAGATTCTGGAATCTCATGGATTGAGCTTCATATCTTTGTCATGTTCTGGAAGTATCCAACTTGGAGATATTTTGTCCCAGGTAAAGTGTAATATTCTCATTTGACACTGAAAGAAAACATTAATACTTACCTTTGGGGGATGAGTAAAGAGTAAATAAAATATGCAAACCCCTTAGCATGGTATCAAGCACATAGTGAGTATGTAATATTTGCTGTACTATTATTATTATTATTATTATTTTTTTTGGTAGAAACAGAGTCTCACTTTATGGCCCTCGGTAGAGTGCCGTGGCATCACACAGCTCACAGCAACCTCCAACTCCTGGCTTAGGTGATTCTCTTGCCTCAGCCTCCCGAGTAGCTGGGACAACAGGCGCCCCCACAACGCCTGGCAATTTTTCTGTTTTGCAGTTTGGCCAAGGCTGGGTTTGAACCCGCCACCTTCGGTATATGGGGCTTTGCACCCTACTTGATGAGCCACAGATGCCGCCCTGCAGTATTATTTTTAATAGTGCTCTGGCAGAAGTTTGTGTAATATATACTGATGGTACAGGGGGATATTCCTTGTGAGTGGCCAGGCGGGGTGAGGATGGAATCAATGGATGGCTGGAGTATCTGGGCTCCTTTGACCTCGTTATTCCTTCATCATGGAGTAGATCTTGTCCTTATGGTCTGAACTATCACATTATACCTAAGCAGCAGGATGGAAGAATAAAATAAGAAATAAAAGTAGGGGAAAGGCGGTATGATTATTATCTGTGTTTAAAGCTAAAGTTTTCTCAGAAGCTGTCACATGATACATCCCCTTAGTTCTTTGGCCAAAACCTAGGCACATGGCTTCTACTAGCAATAAAGAGCCTAAAAAATAACGTCTTTATTCCAGAGGCCAGGAAAAAATAACAAAAAGAGAAAATATACGGGAGTAGGCAATTACTATATTTCTTCCCTCCAAAAATATGCATTTTCCCACATTTCACCTCTCTGACATTGAGATATATAACTGGTTCTATGTTACCATTCAGCTGTTGCATTTTTTCCTTTCTTAATAGTACAGAAAATAATTATGCATTTAACAGTTGATGACATCTGTTGGAAGAAAGACAGTAGTATGTATTTTGCTCAGGTAGAGAATACTGGAGGGAAGGAACAGATTATCTTGGGGCAAGAGAAAAGAAAGGAATATTGTTAATTATGCTTTTTACATGTTAAGTTTGAGAATGACCTATAGTTGACAATTCAGTGCTGAAACTTCAGAGTGTGATGGGGCAGCTGATCAAATTTATGTTGGAAATTTCCTTGAATGCCTAGGAATTTTGATTGTTTGCACCCTTTCTTTTCCAAAACTAATTTTCCAAAATTAATTTCAAGTGGCAGTTCTTCACTCTAGGTAGAAATTATTTCATTTTGTTTCTAAAGCCTCAGCAGCACTGCCAGCTGTCATGACAATTGTATAAGATAAAGTATTAATTCAAGGTTTTCAAATAAATTAGCAGTGAAAAATAAGATATGATTTTAAAAATTAGTTTGTAGTCAATAAGTGACAGTAGAATTTTGTTATGTCATTAGTGATTGCATGTGAAACTTCTGATAGAAATGTCTGGTTTTAATTTCTTTCTTTTTTTTTTTTTTCCTTTCTGGATGCTTTATTAAAGACCCATGTGCAAGAGAAAAAATTAAAAACAGACAATTTCAGATCCACTGTAAATTTCACATGCCATCAAAAAGACTAAGCTAAATGTTTATTTTGGCCACCATGCATGAAATGAAAGCAAAAAGTAAAGTCAATTCACGTTTGAATACTTCCATTTGAAATAATAAAATGGTATTTGGACTTAAACATTCTATTAAGTTTACTAGTGGAATCTATAGTATGGGTGAAATTATAAAAAAAATAAACACACATAGCAAATTATTTCTGTGCCATTCTCAGGTCTATATCCTACATTTGAAATACGAGAAATAAGGAAATGAAGAAGGTTATTAAATTTTTTTTAAAGCAAACCTGGTAAAAAGTAGATTTATGCTTTCAGGTCTCTTGCCAGCAACACAGAGCCACTAATCCAGATATCCTACCAAGGTCTTCAGGAAATGGCAGTTGATCAAAGATGAAATTTGAGAAACTATTAAGACCTGCAGACCCGAGAAAGTGATCACACTAAAGATAATTTGTACAAGGTTTTCTTAAGCAAAAAAAAAAAAAAAATAGAGAGAGATATGACACTTTCCACCTTATTTTTTACAATTTAAAATTTCTATTTATCTTTTTAGCTTTATTCACCCACTCATTCATTTGTTTTCTTTTCTTTGCTTTTTTTTTTTTTTTTTTGAGTCACAGTCTTACTTCCTCACCCTTGGCAGAGTCTCATGGCATCTTGAGCCCAAGCGATTCTCTTGCCTCAACCTCCCAAATAGCTAGAACTACAGACAGTTGCCACAATGCCCAGCTATTTTTAGAGATGGGGGTCTTGCTCTTACTCAGGCTAGTCTTGAACTCCTGAGCACAAGCAATCCACCCGCCTCAGCCTCCCAGAGTGCTAGGACAGCAGGTATGAGCCACCATGCCTGGCCTCACTCATTCATTTATGCTACACATCCTTTGGAGCCCATTATGTGTCAGAGACTAGGCTAGACGACAGGAAAATGATCTGCAGAAACAGATAAGATCCTTGTCTTCAGATAACTTACTTTATATTCTAGAAGAGAAAGAGATAATTATATTGCACTGAAACAGAATCATGGGAGGTGCTTATGATGGAGCAAGATATGCTGGTGCTAGGAGAGTCTATAAAAGGAATGGACCTGTTGGGAAGTCAGAGAAGTGTGTTTTGTGTAACAGCATCAGAAAAGATTGTTTTGGCTACAGAATACCTAGCAAATGCAGGTTTAAACAATTAAATCATGAGGTAATAGGAAGTCTGGAGGTAGTTTGATCAGGGTTGGTTTAGAGCAGTGATTTTCAACTGGTGTGCTGTGAGAGATCTTAGGTGTGCCTTATAATTTTGTGTGTGTGTGTGTGTGTGTGTGTGAGACAGAGTTCCATTATGTCGCCCTCGGTAGAGTGCCATAGCATCATAGCTCACAGAAACTTCAAACTCTTGAGCTTAAGCAATTTTCTTGCCTCAGCCTCCCAAGTAGCTGGGACTGCAGGAGCCCACCACAACACCTGGCTGTTTTTTGGTTGTAGTTGCCGTTGTTGTTTGGCAGGCCAAGGCTGGATCTGAACCTGCCAGCTCCAGTGTATGTGGCTGGTGCCCTAGCTGCTTGAGCCACAGGCGCTGAGCCTGCAAACATTTTTTAAAGTTCATTAATTTTTTTTTGAAAAAAGTTCAAAGCGCGATCATTATATTCTTTTATTTTTTACTCTTTTTCTTATCAACAAAACTTAAGTGTGGCATGAAAATTTAACCATAGGTTCAAGTGTGCTGTGAGATAAAAGAGGTTGAAAAACACTGGTTTAGGCGAGGTGTCTGTGGCTCAAAGGAGTAGGGCACTGGCCCCATATGCCGGAGGTGGTGGGTTCAAACCCAGTCCCAGCCAAAAACTGCAAAAAAAAAAACCCCAAAACAAAGAAAAATACTGGTTTAGAACTTGGTTCAGGGTTAGCTCAATGATGTCATCAAAGACCTGGGCTCTTTCCCTCTCTCTACTCCTCCTTTTTTTTTTTTTTTTCTAGCTAAGTTCTTATGCTGTCCCCTTATGTTCTGAAGATGCCACAACACTAGGCACAATGTCCTCATATAATTGCAATTCAAAATCAGAGAAAGGGGCATTTCTCCTTGTGGGTCTTCTTTTTTGTCCGAAATCTTTTTTTCTTAGAAGGGATTTCAGACCCATTGGCCTTGGACATGTCCATGCACTAACTGCAGCAGGTCATGGGAAGGCAGCTGTACAGCAATTCTAGTCACTATAATAGGAATCAGATTGCCGAGTGTGGTGGCTCACACCTGTAATCCTAGCCAATCTGGGATGCCAAGATAGGTGGAATGCCCTGAGCTCACAGGTTCGAGACCTGCCTGAGCAAGATCAAGACCCTGTCTATAAAAATAGCCAAGCATTGTGGTGGGTGCCTATAGTCCCAGCTACTTGGGAGGCTGAGACAAGAGAATCATTTAAGCCCAAGAGTTGGAGGTTACTGTGAGTTGTGACCCCACAGCACTCTGCCAAGGGTGACAAAGTGAGACTCTGTCTCAAAAAGAAAAAAAAAATAGGAGTCAGTCTCCATCAGCATGAGGGTGGAGGTGGAAAATGCCTGTAGGATATAGTTTCTACCACAGGGGATGTCTCTGAGGGACATGACTCAGAGCTATGATCTGTAGAGCAAGAGAAATGACTAGAAAAGAGGCAACAGCTTGTCAAAGGCTCTGGGGCAGTACAGAGATAGCCAGAGGGCATAGTGCAAGGCAAAGCTGCAGAGAAAAATGGGGGGCACACCATCAGATCAGGTTCAGTATAAAATCTTTATCCTGAGGGCAATGGTAAGCCACTGGAGGAATTTATAGAGGAGATGAAATATAAATTGGAGGCCAGAATGAATAGTGTAACCCAGGAAGGGCCATTGTAGATGGCTGGGTAAAACTGTGAATAAAATTATATGCTTACTAATTAGAATAAGTAAGAAATTCTCCATTTGATCCATACTTATTGCATAATTAGGATAATTTTTCCTGGAAGCATTATAGTGAAGGTAAGGAAAAGTTTGTCTATAGCTGGAGGGAGATAGACCTTATTTATCAGGATTTCCTACTTCATTTTATAATTGACATTTACCACAGAAATTTCATAAAATAGGCTGGGTGCAGCTGCTTATGCCTATAATCCTAGCAGTTTGGGAGGCTGAGGTGGGTGGACTGCTTGAGCTCAAGATTTCGAGATCCACCTGAGCAAAAGTGAGACCCTATCTCTATTAAAAATAGAAAAACTGAGACAAGAGGATGGTTTGAGCCCGAGAATTGGTGGTTGTGGGAGCAATGATGCCATGGCACTCCACCCAGGGTGACAGCTTGAGACTCTGTATCAAGAAAAAATAAAAAAGAAAGAAAGAAATTTCATAAAATAGTGAGACTTACAAAAATACTAAGGAGGAAAAGTAAAGCATGGAAGACAGAAAGGAAATGAGATATGTGGAAAGAGTATTCCAGACACAGGGAACAGCATTCTAAGCATAGCAAGCATGAGTACAAAGGACTTCAGAGACTTCAGATAGGAATGTGCCTGGTGTATCTGGGGACTATCCAGGAGGCCCGGTAGGTCTAGAGCATAGTGTAAAGAGACAGTAGGAAATGAGATCAGAGAGCCTTTAGGGCACCCTATTGTAACAGGCTTTAAATGTCATAAGGTCTTTGGCTTTTATTCTGATGAGCTAAGAAGCCCTTGAAGGGTTTAAGCAGAGGAATGGCATGATCTGACTTCTGTTTTAATAGCTCTGACCACTGTGTAGAAGGAGTTCAAAGGCCATTGCAAGACTTCATGCCAGAGGTGATGGTGACTTGCATCAGAGTAGTAACACTAAAGGTAGGGGAAATCGTCAAATTCTAGTTATTTTTAAGGACTGATATGAGGGTAAATGAAAGAGAAGAATTAGGAATGATTCCAATGATATTATTAATACACATGTTATGGTTTGTGGGGCCTTTAAGGTAATCTCCAGGGATGCCTATAGATGAAGAGAATCAGAAATTCTACTGGAATGTTGGCAATGCTGATGTTGAATTATGGGCTGTATGGAAGGTAAAAAGACCAGACTGTGGACGTATCCCTGGAGATTTCAAATCTACAGAAGGGGACCAGAGAGGTGGCAGGTGGAAAGGCTGGGGTTTGGTCAATAGGGCCAGTAATAGGGCTATAGAAAGTTGCCTTTATGAACATACAGACACATTATAAGTTATTCTTTGGTATAGAAAATAGTTATTAAAATTTAACTCAAACATTAAAGCCACCTTTGGGCTTAAAATACCCTATGAAATAGAGAACCCAGAAATAGCTACATATACTAGTATGACAGCTGATTTTTTTTTTTTTTTGACAAAAGTGCAAAAGTGATTCCATGGAAGAAGGACAGCCTTTTCAAGGAATAGTGCTGGAGCAATTGGATATCTGTAAGCAAAACCCTGAACCTTTCACCTAAACCTCATACCTTATTAACTAAAAACTCAATTCATGGCTCAGTGTCTGTAGCTCAATTGGCTAAGGCGCCAGCCACATACACAGGAGCTCACAGGTTCGAATCCAGCCCAGGCCTGCCAAACAACAATGACAACTACAACCAAAAAAGTAGCCAGACATTTAGCGGGTGCCTGTAGTCCTAGTCCCAGCTACTCGGGAGGCTGAGGCAAGAGAATCGCTTAAGCCCAGGAGGTGGAGGTTGCTGTGAGCTGTGATGCCATGACACTCTACCCAGGGCCACAGCTCTGTCTCAAAAAAAAAACAAAAAACAAAAAACAAAAACTTCAATTCACAGGAATTAACTCAAAATGGGTCACCTGTGATCCTAATACTCTGGGAGGCGGAGGTGGGTGGATCTCTTGAAGTTTGAGACCAGCCTGACCAAGAGCAAGATCCCATTTCTACTAAAAATAGAAAAACTAGGCTCAGCCCCCGTAGCTCAGTGGCTAGGGCACCAGCCACGTACACTGGGGCTGGTGGGTTCAAACCCAGCCTGGGCCTGCTAAATAACAATGATGACGACAACAACAACAACAACAGCCCACCCGTTTTGGCGGGTGCCTGTAGTCCCAGCTACTTGAGAGGCTGAGAATTTTAAGAGAATCGCTTAAGCCCAAGAGTTTGAGGTTGCTGTGAGCTGTGACGCCATGGCACTCTACTGAGAGGGACAAAGTGAGACTCTGTCTCAAAAAAAAAAAAAAGATAGAAAAACTAGCTAGGTGTTTTGGTGGGCGTCTATAGTCCCAGCTACTTGAGAAGCTGAGGCAAGAGTATTGCTTGAGCCCAAGGAGTTGAGGTTGCTGTGAGCTATCACACCATGCACTCAACCCAGGGCAACAGGGTGACACTCTGTCTCAATAAAAAAAAAGTAAAAACATTTGTTATGTTTCATTCTCCTATTAAGAGAATGAAAAGATAAGCTACACGTGAAAGAAAACATTTGTGAACTACAATCTGACAAAAGACTTATCTGGAATACAAGCAAATAAAAAGAACTCTCAAAATGTAACAGGAAAAAAATCCCAAATAATACCTATTCTAAAATAAGCAAAGGACATGAGACATTTGACAGACTAGAATATACAGATGGCAAATAAGCACATGGAAAAATATTCAATACGATTAGCCATCATGGGAATGCAAATTAAGATCATGATGAGCTATCACACACATTGTTTTTTTAATATATTTTTCTTTTTTACTTTTTTTTATTATTTTTTATTAAACCATAACTTTGTACATTGATGCATTTATGGAGTTCAGTGTACTGCTTTGATATACAATGTGAAAGATGTTGAACTAAGTAATACATCCATCACAATTATACTCATTTCTTAACAGTTTTGAAATGTACCATTGCATCAGGCACATTAGGTGAGGTCCCCCCAAATACCCTCCCTCCTCCCATATCCTTCCTTCCCTCCCCTCTCTCTCCTCTTCCCTTCTACTTTCTGGACTATAGTATAGTTATGTTTTGCCATTCATATGAATGTGTAGGTGATTATATGTTGATTTCATAGTAATATTGAGTACATTGGATACTTTTTTTTTCCATTCTTGAGATACTTTACTAAGAAGAATATGTTCCAGCTCCATCCAGGTAAATATAAAAGATGTGAAGTCTCCATCTTTTTATGGCTGCATAGTAGTCCATGGTGTACATATACCCAGATGATCAAAAATTATTTTACAACAAAGACATTTGCACCCGAATGTTTATTGCAGCCCAATTCATAATTGCCAAGACATGGAAACATTATTTACTTTAGCTAAGCTATAGTAAATACCAATAATACCAAATGCTGGTGAAGATATTAA
>CAUYRH010116171.1:0-15811 GCA_963574655.1 Perodicticus potto
AAAATTAAATTTCAGAAATATATTTTTTTTTTTTTTTTGAGACAGAGCCTCAAGCTGTCACCCTGGGTAGAGTGCCGTGGCATCACAGCTCACAGCAACCTCCAATTCCTGGGCTCAAGCAAGTCTCTTGCCTCCGCCTCCCAAGTAGCTGGGACTACAGGAGCTGGTTGCAGCCGTCATTGTTGTTTGGCAGGCCCGGGGCTGGATTCGAACCCGCCAGCTCTGGTGTACGTGGCTGGCGCCTTAGCCCGTTGAGCCACAGGCGCCAAGCCCAGAAATATATTTCAACCCACCTAGCAAGAATGTTTAGAGGAAGACTTACCAAAGAATGATATAATTTTCTTTTTAATTTCAGGTGACTATGAGGGTACACATGATTAGTTTAAAATGTTTGTGTCTGTTAGGTAGTATCTAAGAGGAATACAAATTTTATCGGGAGGTGACTGTGGCTCAGTGAGCAGGGCGCCAGCCTCGTGTACCTGCCAAACTACAAAAAAAAAGAAGCTAGGCGTTGTGGCAGGCACCTGTCGTCCCAGCTACTCGGGAGGCTGAGGCAAGAGAATCGCCTAAGCCCAAGAGCAGGAGGTTGCTGTGAGCTGTGACGCCACAGCACTCCACCAAGGGTGACGAAGTGAGACTCTGTCTCTTAAAAAAAAAAAAAAAATTTATAAAATTTGCTTATTACTAGCATGTAATATTTTAAAACATAAACTTGGTTAGTGTATAAAGGCCAATGACACCACACTTACCTAATTAATAAAAAATCACCATTAGAAAATACATTTTTCCACTCATTCTAAATTTATTTCCAGCTGTTGTCTTGACACACACACAAAAAGAACATCCAGGTGACATCAAGCCTTACAAAAGTAAGGGTGGAACAGAGGAGGAGGAGGACGGAGCCGCCGCGTGGCCAGGCTGTGTCTAGGGCTCCCCGGCCATCACGAGCTCCGCAGAGCTGACACCAGACCAGTGGAGGAGCCAGAGGGGAGACAAGGGCACGCGCTGAGGGGCTGACAACGCAGCACACAGCAGGTGCCCTGGGAAGAGCCATGCTTTCCATATTCTTACTGCAACTGTCACTGACTAACTGATCTGGCAATTTCCTACATCCCTTTGCATTTTAAAAACTTCTAGAAAGCTGAAAAAAAGATTTTTTTGTTCATATTCCAGGGGGAGTTTAAAATTGTATCCAATCCTTCCTGGTTTGAAAGACCAAGATAGAAAGAGTGTAAACAGTCTTTTCTGATACACACTACCAGCATTTTTTACTTAAATTGTATGGGTGGGTGGGTGGGGGACCAAGCTTGGGCAACATCACAACTGAAAATAATTTGTCTATTCTCTTTTTGAGAGCGGAGCGCATGTGATGGAAAGGGATCTTTATCCATCACGAGTACACCCGAGCACAGAGACAAGCAAAGCCCACAGCATGCGGACGGCCAGCGTCACCCAGGAAGCTGCAGGCCTTTCTGACACTGAGGCCCTATAAGGCACCATCGTTCATGCAAAAGAGAAATACACAGGAATTATAAAAATTCAAATCCACCAGGGAAGCAAGAAATATAAAAGTTAGTCTAAACTGTAGAGGGTTGAAGAGATCTTTGGAAGGATGTTAAAGAAAGTATTTTGAAAAACTGACATAATCACACAAAAGAAAATCTACATGAAGGGGAAAAAAATGGAGAAAAAATGAAACTTATTTAGTGACTATAATATTAAATTACTATTTCAAAAAAATTATATTTGACAGAAGAGATGAAATTAAGGATGGAATATATATTAAACAGTTTCTCTTCCACTATTTCATAATCATTTCAACTCACGACGCACCCGGAAAACGTTTTTTCCATACACCATTGCCCCTTATCCTCAGGGGCTATGTTCCAAGACCCCCCACAGAGGGGGGGGGTCACAGAGTCACTTGAACACAGGCACTGCAACACTGTGACAGCTGATGTGATAATCCAGACGACTGAGTGACCACAGGCAAGTAGCATCTACGGCCCAGAGACCCCCGGCGGGGCAGCACGGGCTGGTGCAAGGTTTCATCACACTACTCAAAAGAGCACACAATTTAAAACTTAGGAACTGTTTACTTCTGGAATGTTCCATCAGTACGTTCACCGCGGGTAACTGAAACCACAGAAAGTGAAGCTTCCCTGGGATTAAGTGGAGGGACTTCTGTTCCTACATGTGTGACAAATGTAAGAAGGTCCTACAATGCCACCATAATCTATCCATTTCATACAGCTAAACTTGCCCATCTTTTAGCCAGATTAAATGTCTTCATATTATCATCTGATAAAAGACAAAGTTTTTTTTCATAAATTCTGTATATTTAACTTAACATTTTCCTACTTTTACAGCAAAGCCTCAACCTCAAAGTGGCCTCGCCTATTCCTCAGCAATCACCTGGGCTTCCTTCCTCCAATTAGCTAGGTAGTCTGGGAAGAACTAACTTCATGAAATATCTTTTATAATACTCTATTCATATGAATTCATAAGCTAAATCTGATTTTAAAAAAAAACCTATAGTATAACCTGTAACAAATTCTTTTATTATTTTCCTGCACCACCATGCTATTCTATGGCATGGAAAGCTGCCTGCAATGACATGCTTCTGCCTGTGAATTTTCCCTAAAAGTCATTTGACTAATTCTAATTTTGAGGATTAAATGCATATAAATGCACAAAATTCTTGATATTAGGGTATTATTGTAATATTTCAGTTTGAAAAGAGATCCCACTTTGGGATGGGATCACTGTGTCCATCTTGATAATAGATGAGTATTTAGTTGTGGACTTGGAGAGGAGCCCCCCCCTCTTTTATTTACCTAATACAGGAAAAGGTAAGTAAAGTGAGAAGATGAGCTACTACCAGTCATGACATTTGTTTTACATAATGAGGATGATCAAAATAATTTAAAACTATCTATGAAGCTTTATAATTGAATTCTGTACCTGGTTTAATCAAAGATTATAAAAGGAACCAGACACCTACTCAGCTTTAAGATCGAGTTCACTGAGGTCTCAGACTGCTGCACCCACCCATTTAAACATTATGGTGTGTTTAATACTGTATATCAATTGCTAATAGAACCATGATCCAGATGAAGGAATCTAATAATTCAGTGTCATCAAGGGCAGTATTTACATCATACTAGACCTGTCCACGTGTCCAGTGTGCTCCCTCATGGGCACGGCAGCTCCGAACCTATCAAATTCTCTACGTCCATTTCTCAGAGGTAACTGGAAAACAGTCACTACTTTTCTTTACAACGATTCTAAAAAATATAAAGGTTTCTCACTATGCTGAGAGTTTGGCAAAATCTATTGTGACAGACCACGGAGTTCAGCTTTCTACTTCACAGACGTGCTCTGAGCGGACACTCGTCTGAGGCTCCGTGAATTACACAGCCAAGTTTCCTTCATGCTAAAATGCTGTCAACCTAAACACTGAGATAGCCTGTGGTAAAAGCTCTGGCATAACCACTTTGTACTTGAAATTGCTTAGATCGCTACCATCCAAGTAACTTTCATTGGCTGTATACAAACTGAGTAGTTGGTAGCTTTTAATTTATTAGAATCACATATAACATTCGTGTAGAATCAATTTAACTTTTCTGTTACTTTGCTTTTGAAAGAATTCTTTCCATGTTTCCATATTTTTCTCTGAATAAATGATACCCTGTTTAAAGGGTGACCTCTAAATGTTATATTTTGCTATTTCTTTATGTTTCTTTATATTTCAATGTTTACCAGTTTTAGTTCTAGATATATGCCCAGTATTCCCGGGTAGATACGTACATCAAGGAAGACCCTGTATTTCACGTCTATCACTTTATTCATACCCCTATACCAGGCCTAAAAAACATTTCGAGAATTAGCTATTATGTAACAACCCAGTATATTTATTACTAACACCCCTTCCTCCAGCCACAAAAGCATGGGAGGGTCAGGAGGAGGATGTAGTTTCTTAAGTCTCCATCCACCCAGAGGAAAAGAGGGACTTGGGCTGGGGCAGGGAATTAAAGCACTTCCCATCTCTCCTCTAATGCTGTGCCATCCCAAAGAACTGCACACTGATAGCGCCTTTCCAACTTTCCCAGTGCTTGCTTGCTAACCAGGCACCCCATCTAGCCTTCAGAGTGAATCTCCCATGGTGACGTGGGCTGGCCCATCCACAGAGACAAAGGAACCAGTCATCTCTCTTCCCTGCCCTACCTGCTCCCAACTCTCGGGTGCACTCAAGAAAGAAAGGTACTGAACACCTTTTCTCTAAAAACCACTTTGCTAATGATCTAACATCAAGTATCATTAAAAACAATGAGGTTACCTGGCATTTGTAAGCAATAAAATGTTTGAAGTAAATCCTGATTATTAAGTTCATCTGACCCTTCTGGGTCACAGCTTATATTTCAAACATTTCTAATATAATCCAGCATAAAACTGATAGTCTTATGAATATGCTGAAAATAACTTGTTCCTGACAAAGCAAAATGATTTTTTAGTAAAATGGTAATTTTGCACTATAATATCCTCAAACCTTCTTAGAAACAAGTTTTGAGTTTTTGAGTTTATGTTTTGTGAATTTTCTGACCCTGTCAGCTATTTTGCTGTTCTTGGGAAAAGTGGTCTGATGAAGGTGAGACGCACACAGGCAGCCCCACCAGGCCCTGTGTCATCCAGCAGAGCGGCCCTTAGACCCATGTGGCTAGTTAAATTGGGATTAATCAAAACTAAAGACAACTTTAAAACTGCAGTTCATCTGTCACACTAGCTACAGCCGTACGTGGCTAGTGACTGCCATACTGAGCAAAGCAAATACAGAGCATTTTGGTCGTGATGAAAAATTTACAGACAGTGCTGGTCCAAACGACTCTGTCAGGCTGCACCTAAAGAACAGGAGCTCAGCAGGTGCAGGAGCAGGGTGAGCACTGAGAAGAGGACCAAGCGCCATTCCTGAGACCCGGGACACAGAAAGGCCCCGACGTCTGCAAATGGCTCAGCACGGCTTCATGGAGGCCACGGCGGGAAACTCTGCAACTCCTGCTCAATTCACAGAGAGGTCCCTCCAAAGTTTTGAAGCTGTATTTGTCAGAAAAATGTACATTTTAGAAAGAATCACACGTCCTAAAACATGGAGCAGAGACTGGAAGAGGCAGGAAGACCGGCCAGAGGCTCACCCAGGAACCTAGAGACGGCGGCACAGCAGAGGACGAGAGCTGCCCGTACCTGACTCAGCTCCAACGAAGGGAAGGCCAGCGCGATAACTAGGACTCTGGCCCGCTAACTGAGCAGATGGTAACATTCGCTGACATGGGGGGGACAGCAGAGAAGCGCGACTTATTTGAGATAGGGCAGAGGTCCAGAGAAAATTCACAGATACCCTCCAGCAGGCAGTGCAGAGCCCCAGAGAGAAGGCTGGGCTGAAGATAAGGCTGTTTAAGGTGTTGACAAACAGAAGGAAGGCAAACTCTAGGAACAGATGAGCTCGCTCAAGAGAATGTGCTCACAATGACAAGAGAAAAAGAACAAGGACAGAAACCTGGAGAATAAAACCAGCACTAACAGGGAGTTAGTCTGAAGAGTCAGACTAGACAAAAGCAAACACCTAGAAAAAAAGCTTTATAAAGGAAGTGACTGGGCGGCGCCTGTGGCTCAGCGAGTAGGGCGCCGGCCCCATATACCGAAGGTGGCAGGTTCAAACCTGGCCTCGGCTGAACTGCAAAACAGAAAAATAGCCAGGCGTTGTGGTGGGCGCCTATAGTCTCAGCTACTCAGGAGGCTGAGGCAAGAGAATTGCCTAAGCCCAGGAGTTGGAGGTTGCTGTGGGCTGTGTGACGCCACAGCACTCAACCAAGGGCGATAAAGTGAGACTCTGTCTCTACCAAAAAAAAAAAAAAAAAGGAAGTGATTAACTTCAAATGCTGCAAAGTTGCCAGGTAAGGAAAGTGCCCGTCAGACGCTACAATCAGGCATTAGTAAGAGAGTCACTGTAAACGGTGGAGGCAGAAGCACACGTGAGGAGGTGAGGTATTGGAAGTGACAGGAAAGGTCACTCCCAGCATTGGCTGAGAAGGTGCAGAGGGCGCCAGGCAGCAGTGAAATGGACTGATCAAGGACTAGCATTTGTCTATTCAACATGAGACAAACACAAACCGTGTAGCCCTGGAAAGTTCCTCAGCCTCTGTATAAAATGAGGATAATTATCCGCTGAGTTATTAGGAGAATTAAGTGCATTTGTAAAGCACTTAATCAGTACCTGCCACTTAGCACTACATAAGCATTTTTTGGGTTAAACAGACAAGCACTAACAGAAGTAGGCACAGACAGAAAGAGAGTAAGGAGGAGGGCAGAGAAGGAAACGAGTCTCTGCAGAGATGAGACGGAGAGGCAGCGCGAGGGTGGAAGAGGTGCACTCTGCCCCTTCTGGCACAAGAAAGGCGGAAGGCCACAGGCACGTGCTTTCACTCTGACACCTGCTGCGTTTGGAGGGAGGGAGTGGTCGTCAGGTATTTGTTGAAAGAATCAACAGACAAGACCGCACAGAACACTATGAACCCACCAAAACATCTGACTGGACTGAAGTAACTCAACCTGTTCCAGAAAGAACGTGCTTTGCTCGTTTATAAAATACAGATCATAGCACCTACCTCTAATTATTGAGACCATATTAGATTATGTGTATAAAGCACCTACCACAGTACCTAGTATATAATTAGCATTCAATGCACGTGACCCAATGCTTTCTGCTTTAACTTGAAGCTAAAGTATGCAAAATGTTCAGCCAGGCTGTGTGGCCTTGATCCCGTCACTCAACCTCTCTAACCCATAGTTTCTCGTGTGCAGAGTGGGGGGTGGGGAGGGGCGAACAGAAGGACAAAAATTCCTTCATTCTACAAGACTAACCTCACTGGCCATGCAATTACAAAATATGCTAGGTATACCTCTTCTGAAATTCACACTTCTGGTGACAGAAAAATAGTCCAAATTTCACAAAGCACAGACAAGTGATCAAAACCAAATGCATATATGTTATCTAAACAAGTCAGTGAAGCTTCAGTTTTAAATGTGAAATTGCCAGCAAACTACTGTTATTGTAAAGTAACTGCTCCCTCCTAAAGGCAAATCAGCTCCTGCTTTTCGTAGTAGGTTGTGCACTTCTGATGCCTGTTGCTCATCACTTCTCAGAACACATTCACTTACGGTCCCACGAAGGGCATCAAAGGAAATCCCTCTGCTTCTGGCCACCTAAAGAAACGGGAGGCAGGGTTCCGAACACCTGCTGGCACCCCTCAGATGAAGGCCGCAGGTGCCTCGACGCCCATTCTCAAAAGTCTGGAATGTTAGTCCTAAGTCAGAAGCGACATCTGAGAAGAGAGCTCTCGCTGCTCTTTATCCCTAAACAGGCCTGGCAGCCCACCAGCTCCACCCATCTCACAGCACAGCTCTCTGCCATGTAAATGCAATCCACTACAATAACAATTCCAGGGTTCAGGATATAATTACAGAGTGCCCTATAATGTGTGTGCTTAATATTATTATTTCCATCTCCCATTTACTGGCTGAACAATTTTAAGTGATAAGTGGCCTCCATAATTTCCTTTTCCAATAACAAAATAGGTTAATGTCAACTGGAATGACCAGGGATCCTGTGAGGATGACTCAACCACTTCAAATTCCTACTCAAAAATATGTTTAGTGGCTCGGCGACCGTGGTTCAACCGGCTAAGGCACCAGCCATGTACACCTGAGCTAGCGGGTTCAAATCCAGCCCGGGCCCGCCAAACAACAATGGTGGCTGCAACCAAAAAATGGCCAGGCATTGTGGCAGGTGCCTGTGGTCCCAACTACTTGGGAGGCAAAGGCAGGAGACTCTCTTGAGCCCAGGAATTGGAGGTTGCTGTGAGCTGTGATGCCACAGCACTCTATCCAGGGTGACAGCTTGAGGCTCTGTCTCAAAAAAAAAAAAAAATGTTTAGTAATATAAAAATGTATAAAAATTCTACTCTGCTATGATTAGTCTTGATGGTCCACCTTGGAACATTTCTTTCCTCAGATTTCCTGAGTATGCAGATGAAAGAGATCTTACATCAAAAAACCACAAGAAATTACATCTTCAAACCATCCTTGACCTCAACTTTCACAATTTTTAGAAATTTCAGAGAGATCACAGAACACTCCTTTAAAACTTCTCCATCCATAACAATCTACCACCTATGTTTCCCCACATTTGGATTCCCAAATGTCACTTCCCCCGCTCCCGTCTTCCAGTGCAGGGCTTAGGACTCAAGCCCACAGAAGGAGCGGATGGGACGTGAGGCTCTCAGAGGCCCCTGGACAGCTGGCTACTCCTGCCACCTTTTATCCCTGGTACATATCACTAGAATAATGCAGGCATATGGACATGCTTGCCAAAGGAATAAAAGATAACAGTTCTTTTTAATAACTAATCCACCGAAATTTGAGTTTCTGGTTCTTGATATGGAAAGGCAGACTGCAAACATCTGGAGGTCAGAGTCGCACTTTGTGTCCTTATCTGACCTCAATTTCACACACATAACAGCCCTGAGCCGACTTCATTTCAAGACAGGGCTATGATGTAACATCAGCATTTTCTCTTTAGCTTTTATTGACTATTGTCAAAATTAAGTTTATATAAATGTCAAAGTTTACTGGATAAAATCACCACCTATCAAAGATTAGTGATGTCAGCTCGGCGCCTGTGGCTCAACGGGCTAAGGCGCCAGCCACGTACACCTGAGCTCGCGGGTTCGAATCCAGCCCGGGCCCGCAGAACAACAATGACGGCTGCAACCAAAAAATAGCTGGGCGTTGTGGTGGGCGCCTGTAGTCCCAGCTACTTGGGAGGCGGAGACAGGAGACTCGCTTGAGCCCAGGAATTGGAGGTTGCTGTGAGCTGTGATGCCACGGCACTCTGTCCAGGGTGACAGCTTGAGGCTCTGTCTCAAAAAAAAAAAAGATTAATGATGTCCAATTGTGACATCTCTTCAATACTTTAAAAAAGCTTAAAATAGTCATATAGAAAAATGAAAACCAGAAATATCATGGCTGGCAAGAGATGTAGAAAAGAACGGCATCTAGAAATTGGGGGAGAACCAGTTGTGAAGGCAGCTGGACCTACCTCAGGCAAATTAAAGCAGCTCTCTGGACCTCAGCTTCCTCATCTCTGAAAATTAATATTCCATCACCTCCCTCGGCAGGCTGCTCAGAGGCAATTTCATGTAACTGTCACAAGTGGCCATGAACAGAATGCCTTGCACACAGAAGACTCCCGGTAAACATCAGCTGTCCTCCCCGCTGCCCTGCACCAGCCTTAACCTAGTCACTCAACTTTCCTTGCTCCCAATTTAAACTCCCAAACATACTGGGTATCTCTGTGAGAGCGGACAGTTTACAAAACTCAAATGTAGTTATCCCAGGTGCTGAATCAAACACTGCATTTAAAAATTACAACCACAGGAAGCCTGCTGCCTTGCTAGGCCAGAGTCAGGCTGGCTGGAAGGGACAGGAAGGCTGCACAGCAAGCCCCTGAGGGGCCGCCCCAGCTTGTGAAGGGGATCCTGCTATCATGCCTCTAGAATCTGTGACCACAGAACCTCAGAGCTAAGACTCGAGAGAGACGTAAGCCAACTACTTGACATCACAGAGAAATGGTGGGAAGGTAAAAATGCTTTGTTCAAGGTCATCCAGTTGGTCAGACGGACAGGCTAGGACCCATGTCTCTGAATCCAAAAATGGTGCCTTCAGCAAACTACACCACTTCCTGTTATAATGTCTATCCTAAATTGCTAAAGAATGTGTCCACACTGTTCTCAGGCTAGGCAACTATATTTATATATAATTGGAAAAAGGTAAACAGACATTTGAGGCCATATGATTTGGAAACAGTACATCCAAACACAATCTATGGCTTAAGCTTCAAGTCATAACTTGAAGTGATTCCAAGTAAGACGGCATTCTAGAAATGTTCTATCCACTGTTGCTATCACTGAATGTGGTGTCCTAGCTCCAAGTTCACGTGTGGAAGGAAACAGTCATTTACATAATTTCTGGTGTATTAAGTCAACTATGTTAGAAGATTTTTTTCTTTTAAGCAGCACAGTACTTCCTTCTCCAAATTGCCTGAATAGCCCTCCTATACACGTAACGAGATTTGCTCTCCACGCTGTTGTTCCTGAACACCCGCAGCCTTCTATGTGGTGGATAAATGTCGGTAGCCATTCAGTTCAAGGCAGATGGAGGAATAGATCGTGTAAGTAAGGGGGGCAAGCTTTTTTCAAAGAACACCAATTTTACTTGAACAAAAAAACAGATCACTGACAAACTATGGTTATGCAAACTTGAGTGTTTGACAGATGTTTCAATAATGAACAAAATAAGTCACTTCCAGGAAAACTGATGATTTTGCTAGCCAATCATAAAATCTGATATTCAAGCCATCATCAGAATTTTGGAAAATCTTTTATCCACTATCATTGACAGTTTCTCAATACTTAAAGACTTTTTTTGATTAGACAGGTAGTGACATTAACAAACATTTTAAAAAATACATGCGGTTTAATAAAATGTCAGTATTTGAAAATTTTAGTAACTCATTGAATCAGTATTTTCGAATTACTAAGGAAAGATGTTACAAAACCATGCACAGATAAAAGACACATTTAAGATACAAGACAGACCAATGGATATTAATAAAACCAAGCAGAAAAGTTTCATTGATACAATTTCATATTCCACACTGCAACTAATCCTTAAGAAACTACCCTTTGTATAGTTTTGGTGTAGTATCAAATTATCTGAGAAGGGTATTCAGATGTCCTTCTCTTTTCAATTACACGTCCACATGAGACCAGATGTCCTCAGGTTCCTCGGCCAAAACAGCACACTGCAACACAGTGAATGCAGAAGCAGCTAAGAGAATCTAGTGATTTTTTCAAGCCAGGTATTAAAAGATTTATAAACATATAAAGCAATGTCATGAATTCCTAATAAACTTCTGTTATGGAAACAATTATTTTTCACAAAATTTATGATATTTACATTAACATGTATTATGTCTATGTTAATTTTAAATAAATTAAATATTTCTAAAGTTCTGAGATTTAATTTCCAATATAGCAAATATCTATAGATATAACCCACTTAAACCAAAAATCTCTCTGGAGTTCCCAATAAGAGGGTAAAGTGGTCTCCAACTTGAGACTACCAGGTTTGAAAACCATAGCTCTATATGATAGCATCCTTACTTGTGGTTGATAACTTTGTTGGAAATGCAGTGTGCCTATAATTTTTTTTTGTGTGTGTGTGTGTATATAAAGCTTGTACAACAGAAAACATTTTAAGATAGCAAACCAAACCCCCCAAAAAGACCCTTCAAACATAATAACCTGCACACAAAAAGCGTGGCCACAGTCATACCCCTGTAGCAGAACTAGAAACTCAATAATTTGCATTGCCATAATCATCAAAAAAGCCACAGACATCCTTGACAAGGGAGGGCCAGCACAAGGAGCCAAAGAATAAAGGCTTCTTGGCTAAAGTGTCTGGCTTTCAAGAGAAGGTGGGGTGGAGAGGGCAGAGAAGTAGATAAAAAAAAAAGTCCCAGCAACCGGCAAATCAGATGAACTGGCAGTAACTGGTAACAAAAAGGAAGGAAATGCCTTACCTTTGCTTTGTAGTTTGCTATTATAATACTTTAACATTTTGTTTGTTCTTCTCTTTTTGCAAAAAGAATGTAACTTCCCCCACCAAACCCCGACCACTTTGTGTGAAGATCAGGAGAACAAACTTTTAATTTATACATCTATCTTCAAGAATCCCATGCAGTAAACAGAATAAATATTATCCACATTTTGCAGTTGGTGAAATGGAGTTTCTGAGAGCTCGAACAACTTTATAGTTGGATTGAAGAGCTAACATCCCCACCCTGAGTCTGCTGTGGGCTTGTCAGAGATCTCTCCAACCCACCACCTAGAGCAGTGGGTCTCCAAATGCGTCCCAGCACCAGTAGCATCAGAACTACTGGAGAACTGGTTAGAAAGGTAACTTCTCGGGCCAGGCAGGGTGGCTCATGCCTGTAATTCTAGCACTCTGGGAGGCCATGGTGGGTGGATTTGCCTGAACTCAGGAGTTTGAGATAAGCCTGAGCAAGAGTGAGACCCTCATCTCTACTAAAAGTAGAAAAACTAGCTGTAGTGGTGGGTGCCTGTAGCACCAGCTACTTGGGAGGCTGAGGCAAGAGGATCACTTGAGCCCAAGAGTTTGAAGTTGCTGTAAGCTAAGACAACATGGTACTCCAGCAAGGGTGATCTAGGGTGACAGTGTCAATGCAACTTCTCACGTCAATCTAGACCTCCTAAAACTGGGGCTCTTGGGGTGAGCCCCAGCAATCTGTTTTACCAAGCATTTTGATGAACAAACCACTGGTCTAGAAACAAGAATGTCTGAGGTGGACCATTCGTCAGGACTATGGTTCTCTAACAATCTTGGTCTGCCAAAGCTCCGTAACAAAATTCCTCAGATGGAGTGGCTTAAACAGAGACTAATTTTTCACAGTTCTGGAGGCTGGGAAGTACCAAGATCAAAGTGCTGACATGGTATGTTACATTCTGAAGCATCTTCTCCTGGCTCACAGGCAGCTACCACCCCACTGTTGCTCATGTAGCCTCTTCTCTGTAAAGTAGGGGAGAGAGGGCTCTCTTTTCCTCTAAGCAAAGACCACCAGCCCTATCAGATTAAGATCCCATCCCTACAACCTCATTTCGCCTTAATTACCTCCCTAAAGGCCTGATCTCTACATATAGGCACACGGGGGACTGGGAATTAACATTATGAATGGGAGGGGGCACAATTCAGTCCAGAGTACCAAGCAGAGGGAAGTGTACAGGCTCCACACCAAGGCTGTGCTACTGTCCCGAGGCCTCAGAGCCTCCAAGAGTGGGCGTAGAAAAAACAGCAACTGCCAAGGGAATCCCAGAATCCCAGGGATCCAAAAGCAGCTGAGCAGGACTGACCAGGATCCAAAAGCAGCTAAGCAGGACTCCCAGGTACTCCCACAGGGAAGGAATTTCCCACACTGCTGCTGCTGCTGCTGACAGTGGCGAATGTCTACCAGGCATGTACTCCTGTGCCAGGTCCTGGGCTGAGGCTTCAGATACACCCGTTGGTTTAATCTTGTTACCCCCTTTACAGGAATGGAAGCTGAGGGCTTAAAGGTTAAGCAGCCTGCCAAGGAGCCACTGCTGGTGAGCAGCAGCGATGGGAATAATCCCAGACTGCTCTTAGAGACAGCTGCCTTAACCTCCATTCTCTCTGCGGGGAGGGAGAACGGCATAGGGCTCACATCCCACCCTCAGGCACAGAGAGCCATTACAGGTTACGGGAGCTGAGGGCTGTGAGGCACAACTGTGCAGAGGACGGGCTTTAAGGAAACACAAAATGCTGAAAACACACACAGAATGACACTCGACTTCACTGTTAATCAAATAAATGCACCTACCAAATTGGCAAAGGACAGTAATGTCCAGAGTTGGTAAGTGCAGGGGAAAAAAAAGGGTAACTACTACATCACTGAAAAGAGCGTGAAATGATAGGGCTTTCTGGTGCCAATCCAGGGACATGTACCACAGTCTGGGACCCTGTAATGCCTGGTAGGAATTCATCCCACAGTGCACAAAGAGGTATATAAAAGGCTGATCTTTAGAGCAGCACCATTTTCAATAGTGGAACACTGAAATGACCCTAAACGGCCACTGAAAGAGGGCAGATAAATGAAGTTATATGGAACAGGACGTAGTTGTCTGAGGTAGTTGAAAAGATAAATTAGAGCTCTGTGTGTTGGTATGAAAAGACCAGCCATGGTATTCTGGGAGGAAAAAGGTGGCAGGGGAGCGGTGTAGGGTGGAGGTCCATATATATAATTGTGCTCACACTCTGAAACCTTTCTTCCACTAAAAAGCCTAGAAGAATAATTATGGTGCCTGAAATTATCAGAAGCGGGGGCTTTCACTTTCTACATGTTGGATGGCTTGAACATTTTGGAATGCACATACTTACCATCAGTTAGATGCTGGAAAAATAATGTATTCCAATTTTTTTTCCTATGTCAAAGAGATCTGATTTCCATTCTAAGGCAAGCAGCAACACCTGTGGGGAGGAGCAGGCCACTGTCCAGTTCTCTGCTCCCCTTGGCAGGGCTCACCCCACAGCCACCCTGGAGTGAGGAGGTTACCCCAGGGCTGAGTGTGCACAGAGCGTGCCTGCTGTACACACCCTCTGCTCCAGGCCCCCAGAGGGCAGCACACGAAGAGTTGATCTATTACTAACGCATGGACAAGACAAATTAACTCCTGGGATATTTAATCAATCCTAATAATATAACAATGTGCCAGTCAGCAACACATAAATATGTCACTTTCAAGAAAGTTCTGGGGCTTGGCGCCTGTGGCTCAGCAGGCTAAGGCACCAGTCACATACACCTTAGCTGGCAGGTTCGAATCCAGCCCTGGCCCATCAAACAACAATGACGGCTGCAACCAAAAAATAACTGGGCGTTGTGGTGAGCGCCTGTAGTCCCAGCTATTTGGACTGAGGTGGAGGAAAAAAAAAAAGGGGGTAACTACTACATCACTGAAAAGAGCGTGAAATGATAGGGCGCTGTGGTGAGTGCCTGTAGTCCCAGCTATTTGGACTGGGCGGAGGCAGGAGAATTGCTTGAGCCCAGGATTTGGAGGTTGCTGTGAGATGTGATGCCAGGGCACTCTACCCAGGGCGAAAGCTTGAGGCTCTGCCCCAAAAAAAAAAAAAAAAAAAAGGAAGCTCTGGGGGAAAAAATGTTTATAAATCTTTGAATCCCAACACATTCTCCAAATATTTTAAAGACATAAAACTGATTTACCTATCTAAATTTCTTAACAATATAACTTCAAAATGAAAATTGCCCCAATTTTTTATATTTCTGCTTTGGAACTTTATAAAATATCTTCAGTCCACTCACTGAAATCATAACCCAGACTCATCTGAATAAAAAAAGAAAGCCTGCCATCTCTCAAGTTCCCTACTTTATGTATTGCTAATTCTTTCTCATGTCAAATAGTGTCATGCATTACTCAAGTGTTGCCCCAGAAGGCAAGACGATGCTATCCTCAAAAGTACACACAGTCATGAGTCACCTAACAGCAGGGACACGGTCTGAGAAATGTGTCGTTAGTCGATTTTGTCACTGTGCAAACATCGTAAAGTGTGCTTACACAAACCTAGACATTACAGACTACTACACCTAGTTTATATGTCATAGCATTTGCTCCTGGGCTACAAACCTGTACAGCTGTTACTGTACTGAATAGTGCAGGCAACTGTAACACTATGATAAGTGTGTGTGTATTGAAACACAGAAAAGGTGGCTAGGCGCGGCACTTCACACCTGCAATTCAGCACTCTGGGAGGCCGAGGCAGGTGCATTGCCTGCGCAAGAGTAGAGACCCCATCTTCTACTCTTTTAAAAGTAGAAAAACTAGCCAGGCGTGGTGATGGGTACCTATAGTCCCATCTACTTGAGAGGCTGAGGCAAGAGGATTGCTTGAGCTGAAGAGTTTAAGGTTGCTATGAGCTGTGACACCACAGCCCTCTACCCAGGGTGACAGCTTGAGGCTCTGGCTAAAAAAAAAATTTAAAGAATAGAAAGAATCTACCGAGCTTTGTCATATCTCAATTTTCACATCAGTAGAAAATAGTGCTCCTAAACCATTTGCAAAGAGATATGCCAAAATATAATAAAGCCTGC
>CAUYRH010116174.1:0-39511 GCA_963574655.1 Perodicticus potto
GGACACATATTCATGGATGGAAACCCTAAGTATTTAAGAATACTTTTCCAAAAATACTCTTCAAATTAGAACTGTCTCTAGGTTGTACTTCTCTCTTGCTTCACAAGTGGCTTCACAGACAGAGAAGCTAGACATATTTAATTTCTAACAGAAAGAATACAAAAGCAGCCTGGAGACATATGTTAGCCAAAGACTGATAATTTAGCTAATAGCTCTAAAGAGTGAACTACTTTCTATTAACCAAGTCATTAATTAGGGTCATGTTTGCACTTCAATTGTCAGCTCCAAACATCTGTTTGTTTAAACCAGGTCACTTTAGTTTATTACAGTTATAGCCACTGGTGAGATAATCTGCTTAGATTTCACAAGTATGTGTGAATTGCCTACCTCAGCCCTTATTTTCACAGAATGAGAGTTCTCTTGGAGGCACAGGGTCAGACTAAAGATAATAAATGATTTTCCTTCTCAATAGAACTAAAAACAAGGCTTTAATTAATTCACCAAAATTGTAGGATTGAATATCTATATTACATTTCTTGATGATGTTAATCTGTCCAAGGGTGACCCACAGGATTCCCATCGATCCAAGAACAATCTTTAGGCAGACATTTCATTGGCTTGGAGATTGTTTCCCAATCACTGAGCATTGCCCTTCTTACCATTCCTACTTTGCTGGAAGAGACTGCAGGTGGCCCAGGAAAGGGGGCGCCTCTGTTTCTCATCAAACAGAGAAAGAGGGGACACATGGTAGAAAATACACAGCTATGTCCCTAAGAAGAAGCAGAGGCAGAGGACTTAGGGAGGGTCTGGGGGGGGACTTAGAGAGGGTCTGGGGGTGCAGAAAAGGGAAGAGGGGCTGAGATGGTTCTTCCAGGCAGGCCTAAGACCTGAGTATAGTCCAGACATATACACCCTCAGCAGAAACATGTATAGGTACACACACACATCTGCACACACATACACATAGGCAGGTACACACATCCCTCCTTCATATACACCTTCATTACCCTGTCTCTCAGGTCCCATTAACGGGAAGAGACCCAGATAGAGTTACACACATATGTCACACACACAAGAACACCAGCCCTCCCAGATGCTAGCCTTCCAGTTGTCCCTTCACAAACACAGGTATCCCCCCAAACATATATATATATTTACCATACCTTTTTTGCATATAATGTAAGCATGTTTTTTAAGTACACCCACATTACTTCCCAAGCCCCTTATACACACTTAAGTCCTGACACATGACAGAGTTATACATGTGCGCGCACGCAGGCGCGCGCACACACACACACACGCTCGTACACATCCTCCTTCTTAACAAAGGCAAAAGAAGCCTGTGCTCAATAAATTCTTTGTGCTTTCTTCCTCACTGGAGTGTGTTTAGAGGGATGACCGGATAGCTAGGTGAACTGGAGGAGTACTTTTTCTAATGGTTCTTAGCATGATGGAAAAGTCCATCAAGGACATTTGAAATCCCTCTCAGAGTTCATTCCCTTGGCCTATAGACAAGACACCAGCGGTAACCTTTAGTGACTGCCAAAAGCTTCTAAGATTCTCTTAGTCCTGCTATGCTAGCTGACCTTTACAAGGAATCCTGGGTATTTTGAACTAAGAACATTTAGTATAAGAAACAAAACAAAACAAAAAAACAAAAATCTTTCCCTGACGATTATGAACAATGCCAAAGTGCCTCCCCAAATTAACCTGTGGCCTGGCCTGTGGCAAGACGGTGAAGAAGGAAAAGTTCATTTACAAGGCCACTCACTTCCCCCTCATCACACATGCCTTGGGACCTCATCTTGTCCCCTGCCTGGCTTACTCTGTTCTGGTCCCAAATGCCTAGAACGGGGAAAAAGGCTTTTTATATTTGACAGAAGGCAAGTCATGGACAAGCTGAGAGGGAGCAGCGGGTCTGTCTGATCTAAGCAAAATGCAGTGTGATTTCTAAGCAGTGGGCAGTGTGATCTACACAGTGCAGTCTGCCCAGACAACCTAGCATCCACTGAGTTTTTACCCAAGTCCCGCCAGCCTGCCCATTAAAAAGTTTGAATGTGGCTCGCCGGAAAAGCAATCAGATCTGTTATTGACACTGTTTCATTCTGAATAGCACAGAGGACTAAAGGCTTTCTTTACTTAGTTCATTAGTTAGCTAACAAGCATTTTCAAGCACCTACTGTGCATGGAGCACTGTCCCAGACACTCGGCTGTTGCCATTGCTGCTCTTGCTATTGAATTTCTAAATACAGGCTGTTGCCAGACATCCAATTTTCTGAGTGCTTGCTCTGACAGGGAACAATGACTAATGAACCAAACATCAGGGAGGGCCCTCTGATCTCCAGCACAGAACATGCCCATAAAGGCAGAGTCTAATTTGTTCAGCAAGCAGCTGCCAATTCTTCTGGGATCTTAATTACCTGGAGCAGTTTATATGGGTGAATCCCCTTGGGAGAGAAACCCTGAACCCTGTCTTTCTCACAACTTATCATACCCCAGGCCCTACAAATGGCTTTAACCTCCAGCCATTGTGTATGGGTACAAGGTCCAGGCCACAGCAGTTCACCAGACAGGCATTCCAGGTACTGCCCACAGGCCTTAACACCCCTACACACACACACAGAACAGTATGTTACCAGCAGAAAACTCTCTGGACTCCAAGGTCAGGAGATAGGGATTTCAGTCCAGCTGTGCCTCTACTTCTCCATATGATCTTGGACAAGACTTTTTCTATCTTTGAGCTTCTGTTACTACTCCTGAGAAATTAAGGGCTGGACTAGATTATCTCTACAGGCCTTTCCATTTCTAGGCCTTGAAATTCTGCTCCATGAGCCTCAAGAGAGCTGTGTGACAAGGTCAGGTTTGTGGAGTGGGAAAGATACAAGGTGGGAGCAATGCCTGGCTCAGGTGTCCCAACAGCCACTATCCTAGAGAAGGGGCAATCTCTGCCTCTTTGGGTTGGCACCTCTCAAAGTTCCATACTGCTTCTTAAATGGTCCCCACAGTGAGCTGGCGTATCCCAGTGCTGTGGGCTCTTCTTCCCTTCTGCTTCAGTCTCCCTCCTCTGTCATTCCTTTTATAATCCTTGTTCCATTTCTTGTTCCTTTTAACCAGCCCTTCAGCTCACACCACCTAGGTCCCTTTAGCAAGCTCTTCAGAGAGCCCAATGATTAAATGGTCTCGAGAGTCTCCCAAGTCTGTAAAATGTAAATAACAGCCCCTGCCCTGACGGCCTTCACAGGCTTTCCAGAGGATCAAATAAGATAAAGTCTGTGAAAGTGCTTTGGAAATTGTCAAGTGCTATGCAAATGCGAGGGATTACTATTAATGATGGGTGGGGAGGTGGCCACGTGATGGGAGAAGCAGAGTGCCAATCTGCCTGCTCTCCTCACCATCTTAACTGAGGGAAGGCATTCACGTGGCCAGCCAGCTAGCCCACAGCCAGCCTATAGTAGGGATGGCTATTTGATTAGCATTACCCCCATGGTTCTAAGCACAGTTCAGAGCCAGAGGGGAGAGGACAAGAGGAGGTTAATTCTGATATGGAGATAGAAAGGCCCAGAGTACTGAATTTTTTTTTTTTAAATTGTGAGCCTTGTACGGTGGCTCATGCCTATAATCCTAGTACTCTGGGAGCCTGAGATGGGCAAATTGCTTGAGCTCAGGAGTTTGAGACCAGCCTGAGCAAGAGCAAGACCCCATCTCCCCCCTAAAATTGAAAAGTAAAAAATAATTTTTAAAAATTGTGGACACTTTCTTTCAAACACAATCTCACATGGAACAGCCCATATAAAAAATACATGAAAGCAGAACTACTGGGTTTGAAGTTGTGATGGGCATGGGGTCCCACTGGCTAGGCCGTCCACTTTCCTTTGGAGCACACTGGAATTGGGAGTAGAGAGCAGGAGCTCTAGCACCTGCTGCCCCCTGGGCACTGGAGCAGCTGGAGTACAGGGCACACAGGAATGGGGCTGAGAGAATACTATAGAAAGGCGGACAGAGTTGTGTGTAACACGTGTTATCTACTCAGCAGCTTCATCTGGGGTCCCAAGCCTGCATTTTCAGGTTACCATAGAATGGGGTTGTAGATTTGGTAACGGGTATTGTTGGAAGGTCTATTAAAAATGTGGCTCCAAGCTTGGGATGGTGGCATGTGCCTGTTGTCCCAGCTGCTCGGGAGGTTGAGGCAGGAGGATTGCTTCAGCCCAGAAGTTCCATGTTACAGTGAATTATGAGGTCATCGCAGCACTCCAGCCTGGGCAACAGAGTGAGAACCCTGTCTCTAAGAAAATAAAATAAAAGCACTAAATGTAGAATATAAGTGTCTTAACACAGTAACTAAGAAAATACCGTGAAGGCTATGTTAACCAGTTAGATGAAAATATTTCAAATTGTGTATAAAACCAGCAAATTGTACCCCATGATTGTATTAATGTATACAGCTACGATTTAGTAAAAATAAATAAATAAAATAAAATGTGCAAGCAGAAATTAACAAAGCCATGGACCAAGTGAACAGTGAACGGGAGCAATCCTCCTGCTTTCTCACTTAGCTCTGAGTGGGAAGCGCTTGCTCCCTAGGGTGAGTCTGCTGAAGCAGCACCTTCCATCCTGTGGCCCCACCAGGAATGAGCATCCTGGCCTGGTGAGGGGGAAAAGGCCAAAAGAAATTAGCCAGACATCTCGTGGGGTGGGGTGGGGAGCCTTAGTGGCCAGGTAAGTAGAAATGTATCACCAGCCCAGAGGCTAGGCAGAGGATGGAGCAGTGGAAGTGGCAGGTGAGGTAGCAAAGTGAGTAGCATGAGCAAGACTGTAGACCCAGCATCACAAGTGAGGGGCATTGGTCCTGACCAGGATTACAGCCTAGAAACTGGAGACATAGAACAAGGAGAGAGAGCTAGGGCTTGAAGGGGGGTAGAAACTGAGAACAGCTCCCTCCTGGAGCATTGCCCCAATTTCCCATCTTCCCCACCCAAACAGGCTCACCAACAGGGCACATCTGACTGACTAGGCAGAAACAGATCAGATAATGCAGGTACCAGCTGGAGCTCCAAGCTGGGTAGGGGTACATGTGCCCAAGACTTTCATGCAGCCAGGAGATGGGTGATAGCTGATTCCCTGAGGCAGGTGGAACAGGATCAGGGATGTTGTTAAAGTTGCTAAAACTGGGAGGATATCATAATAATTCAAAAAATCACCTTAGAGTAAATTATGCTGGCATCCTAGAAACATCTGGCGCTGGTATTTCTGTATTATTAAAACCGTTTACAAAAGCCCAGCATCTTTCTCTAGGAGATTCTTATTCCACATGTGTCTTCCCCTGATTCCTTTTCCACATGTGGTGGCCTAGAGCTGCTTCTCAAATTACTCTGAGGTAGCTGCTACAGAGACAGGTTTGCTGTGCCAGGGTTGAGCAGGAAATGGGTAACCCAGAGCCGAGGATCAGCAGCAAAAGCCATTTGTGCTCGAAGGAAACGAGAGCATTTGGAATTCCGGTGTGCTTGGGCGGAGGGGAAGAGGTCGTTATGTCGGCCCAGACAGTCTTTGTCCTTGCTCTTCTGGAAGGGAGCAGTGGGACCATCTCGGAAAATGTGTTGGATGAGAGAATCACTTGGCTAGAGGTTACTTCCCCTGCGTAAGCTGCATGAGCACAGACACTGGGAAGGAGGTGGAGAGAGAGGCTCCTGAGAGGCCTAGAGGGGCACAGAACTCAAGAAGTAAAGAAGAGCAAATGAGCCCCAAATAGCTTTGCAACAGAGCCCTGGAAGGACTGTAACCCTTGCTCTATAAGTGGTTAGAGCTCCTCCCTTCAAGCAAGAATGGTTTTGCTATTACAAGTAATTGCCTCACTCTTGCCTTCTCAGATATTTAAAAAGTCAACTGAGTCAGGTTATGTTCTAGGGAAGATTTCCAGTTTCTTCTCTGCATCTTCCATAACTGCCTGCCTGGCCACTTAGGGGAGAGACCAGAGGCCCGGGCAGAATTCAGCTACCCACTCTGCAGGCTAACCTGGGGACTTTACCTAGCGAGGATGTTCTCGGTTCCCTCTTCTAAAGGCAATCACATCTTGGGGATGGCCCTACCCATAGGTGGAGAGGTGGCTGCCTGCATGGTGTGATTTGATAAAGGTCAGAAAGGACCATGCCCCAGAAGTTCAGCTCCGCTCCCCCTCTGCTGAGCCTGCAATTCTTACTTTGCTTATTCCTTTTAAGGCCCAGGTTTAAATACAATGGTGACTTGGGAGGGGAAGCACATTCCAGCTACTACCTTGCTGTTTACACCATTATATTCACGGGATCATATTACCATTAACAGAAAGCAAGGCAGGATGGCTATGGTTAAGTCTACCGGAAAATCCTAGAACTGAGAGCTGGCGGTGGCTCACACCTAATCATAGCACTCTGGGAGCCTGAGGCAGAGGATTGCTTGAGCTCAGGAGTTATCGAGCAGCCTGAGCAAAAGCAAGACCCCTGTCTCTATTAAAAATAGAAAAACTAGCCAGGCGTTGTGGCAGGTGCTTGTAGTCCTAGCTATTCAGGAGGCTGAGGCAAGAGGATCCCTTGAGCCCAAGAGTTTGAGGCTGGTGTGAGATATGATGCCACGGCACTCCTCTCACGGGGTGACAGAATAAGACCCTGTCTCAAAAAAAAAAAAAAAAAAAAAAGGCCGACAAAATGAGCCAAATTAAATTAAAAAAAAAAAAAAAGAAGAAGAAGAAGAAGAAAGCAAGCCCTGAGCAGTTGGAGCTAGTGTGAAGGAGCTTGTGCTAGATGAGAGTAGGTGGAAAATAAGAGTATCAAAACCAAATCTTACCCAGTTCACTGTTTTCTGAGGGATGGGCCTGCTTCCTCTATCCCAGCTAAAAATGGTTCTCATTTAGGCAACTAGGTTTACAACAAAGAGGATACAATCTCCTCTCCAGACTGAGGCATTTCCCTAGAATTCATGCTCATCCCTTCCCACTTAAGGCAGAGACCTAATGCCTGTAAGAAGGGACTAGGTCTGGAGCCTGGGGACATTTATTTTTCCTACAGGGCTTCAAGGCCCCCAGCTTCTAGAAGGGAGGAAAACAGTCATTAGTTCTTTTTTGTGGATTGGGGTGGGTGGAAAGTCATTTGCCCCCAGAGCCAAGTTCCTGCCCTAGAGACAGAAGAGAGAAGGGAGGCACAAAGAGCTACCCTGGAAGCTTGGGGGTTTTTCCTAGCCTTTCTCCCCTTGAGTGAGTGCTCCCAAAGGCTGGTGGATCCGACTTTTCAACTGAGGCCTTTTGCATTGGAGGGGTTAGAAGCCATCTGGATGGGAGACAGTCCTAAAGATGGAGCGCTGCTGCCCAGCTTAGATTGCCCAGAGACACCACTGGACTCTAATGAGGTTGCCAAGGGAGCTGGTCTGGCAGCCTTGCAGAGCAGGAGGGACATGAAGAAAACTCAGTCCCAGGTTCAGCAGAGGTCCCATAGCCAAGATACACATGGCAAGCAAAAATGCAAAAATCAATTCACAAAGACAGCAAGAATTAAGTCTAGATAGAGCCCAACTGATCTCACTGGTCTCTGGAGGCTGCAGGAGCAGGAGAAGCCTTATCCACCCAGCTTGCCACTAGCTCTAGCCATGGTGACATGGTATCAGTGGCAAGCCTACTGTGGCTAGCTCAAGGGTCTGAGACCTATCCCTTTAGCCTCTAACTGCCAGGCATAGTGCAGCACAAGCCCCTGTTATCCTTCCGTCACCTACGGCTTGGCTGCTGGCAGAGTGCACCTGGCCAGCTCTCCTCTGTTTTCTTAAGGGTGTGCTGAGCCAAAGAGGCGAGAGGGAGGGAGGATGGACTCGAGGAAGGGAGGAAGGGCTGGGATGCTGGCCTCCTGAGGTAGCAGAGATTCTCCATGAACACACTACTGACTGTGATAGGTAGCAGTGCTGCCTCTTCCAATTCTAGCACTTCTGGGAGTCATTTCTCAGTTCACACTTCCCTCTTGTGACAGATACATAAATCCTTGGCTGAAGAGGCTGCCGTGCCCCTTCCTGCCTCAAATGTGATTTTCCTCAGATGAATTGCACCACCTCCTTCAGACTCACACAGGTCAGATGATCAGACCAGGCACTGCGCTACAACCATTGGGCTATCTCAGGGAGGAAGTAGGGAACTATGGATTTCCTGGGGACTCGCTGGCTCTGTCTCCCAAGTCAAACTAGGTACCAGTGTGCAGGCCCCCTAGATCTTCTTGGACAAATCCACATAGTACCCAAACAAATGACATATTCCAAAGGCACACAGAAATGACTTCTGTACGCTTGAAAATCAGCTGCCAAATGTTTCTGAGTGGCTTTTCCACTTCATGAAATATCAGTAGCAATGCTTGGTCTCAGCTTAGCTTCTGCCTAAATCCAATTTCTCCAAGTTTCTAGCAAGGTCATTTTCATATCAGCCCAAATAATTAGGAAGGCAGAACTATGAAAAAGATTAGACCCATCGTGCAATTTCAAAGCTAGCTATCCACGATTTCTCCCCTGTATTATCTCTTATTTTGGATTACCCATGCCACAGGTCCTACATTACCCTAGCCATGTGAAATTCAACCATGCTCAGATTTAGAATCCATGTGTGAGTGGGTAACTTATTTTTGCAAGAAACTTCTTTACTTATGCTCTACCTGGACTGGTGTCAAAGTGAACATGCACCCCTGAGTTCCCAGAAACTAGCTAGAAGGTGGGAAAGGGGCAGCCTGGGATTTTATAATTGCTATGGATAATCCACAAAGTGGATAATGAATACAGGGATAATCAAAATAGTACTCTACCCAGATACAAGAATGGGACTATGTGGGCAGGCAGCTAAAGGCAGAGGCTGCAATGCTAGTACACAGATTAGTATCGTTAAGGAATGAGCATGATCTTGGATGCTCTAAATAGGAAAGAAGCATGTAGAAACTATGAGGTCATCTTCCTTCTCTATTCCACGGTCCTTGGCCACTAACGAAACCCTACAGAGCTTCAGTTTCCTATAAGACAGCTAGCTCAGGGGGTTAGGGCAGGCAACTGGGTCCTCTGCAGTCCAGTTAATTTGCTCCTTTCTTAACTTGCAATCTGCAAATGTGAGTCAATGAGCAGAGGTGAGATTGGGGTGACTGCCTAACGGCAAAGGTGTTTGTATTACAATCTCAGATTTTTTTTTTCAGTCAGAGATTCACTCTGTTGCCCAGGTTAGAGCATCAGCCTAGCTCACAGCAACCTCAAACTCCTGGGTTCAAGCAATCCTCCTGCCTCAGTGTCCTGCCTCAGTCCCGGCTGGGACTGCAGGAACCTGCCATGACGCCCGGCCAATTTTTTCAGCTAATTTTTTCTATTTTTAGTAGAGACAGGATCTTGCTCTTGCTCAGGCTAGTCTCAACACCTGAGCTCAAGCAATCCTCCTGTCCAGGCCTCCCAGAGTATTAAGATTACAGGCGTGAGCTATTGCACCTGGCCTTACCCTCTTAGCTTTTACAGAGGACAGGATGAAATCTCTAGTGCAGAATTTGTACACTATTTAAAAGATGGAGAAACACAAGATAGTTCAAAGGTTTTTTTTTTTTTTAAGTGGATTTAGCTAATTTGGAAAAGAAGGCTGACATGAGACATCCTAACTATCATTTAAGCGTATTAAATACATAAAGTATAAGTATAGGAAAGCTGGAAGATAGAATTAGGAGGAGCAATCTCAAAGAACAGAGGTTATTGAACACCACGATGTATGACCAAAGAACACTGACATATCTCCTTTCTTAGAGGTGTTTGAAGATCAGCTGTCTCTGCTTGAGGCTTCTGCCAAAGACAGTTCAAGGTACTGAACGACACGGGAAAGACACACAAGGCTCCCGAGCTATAACCCATCCAGAAGGCAGGAGACCAGACCCATTACCTTCATCACCTTTCTGCTTCCCTCCAGGGCTCACCCTCATGAAATCTGCCAGGTGAGCCCTGGGAAGAAGCAGGACTAATAATCATGTTCTGTGTCATAGGGCAATGGAAGGAGGAAGCGGACCAAACACAAAGCCCATCACAAACTCCTGGCAGAAGGGGGAACCCTCTTGTACAGATCGATTTGGTACACATTTCCCACCAACTCTTGTGTGAATCTGTCTGGAAATCAGCGCAAGTCCATGTGAAATTGCCTTAGTGACATATTTCCTGTCCTGCTGTGGCTTTGTGCATTCAAAGAAAGATTATAACCTCTTGACTTGCTTCTGGGAAACACCTCCTTAAATTTGAACAATGCTGAAAATAAATCAATGGACGCAGGTGAGGACAACCCTATCAACCCTCCAGCCCTATTTCCCCAAGTCTGCTGGAGCATGGTAGAGACAGTGTCCTCAACCAAGGGAAAGGCCTACTGCTAATCTGGAGTGTTGAGTATCATGGGGCAGAGCAGGACACCAGGGATATAAAAATAGCAGTTTGTTCTTACACTTGGAATAAGGCTGTTGGCGGGGGGGACTTCAAGTTAGGTTCACATGGAAAAGATGACCTCAAACCGTACTGTATGGCTCCTGTTACTTACCTCTGGCTTCCCTTGCTCCACCTCTGCTAACACACAATGCAATAACAGGTCCTCACCTCTACTTATTTGTCTACCATTGTCAAGATTTTTGCTATATCTGAGTATTGTATTCATTCAATATTTTCTCTGAATTAGCTTCTGAGGATTTTTTTTTTAAAAAATGCCTCACGCTTAGAAATATTTTCAAAATTATGGGGTATATGTTAGCTGCATTTCCCCCCTCCATACATGTTAAATAAATAAATACTTACAAAAATAGAAAAACAAAGTTAGTCCACGTACCACATAAAATCCTCTTGCACACCACCAGCGTATGTTTACCCCACTTGGGGAAACAGTGCTCTCTGTATACGTGTGCAGATGGTCCCCGCTGCCAACAAGCAGGGCTTTATTTCCTTCTCCAATGTAAAGCCAGTAGAGCTGCAGACTGCCTCAAATGGCCAGGATACCGTCCTGAGCCCAGCTCCCTCCTCCTTCCTCTCAGGGCCCTGGCCGTTATTATTTTTCTCCTTTCAGGTGACAGCCTCAGCCAAGGCTGGGGTTTGCAACAGAACACAGGGCCCTTATTCCTGGTCAAGTGTTCCTTCCCTCCAGCTATTTCCCTGCCCAGAATTCCACACTAGACTTCACTTAACTCGGCCAGCGCCCTCTGTGGAGTGGACTTCCTCTGCCTTGGCCCCAGGGGCTACATCAACTGGAGTGCCCCAAGCCCACATCAGTAGCCTGTCTGTCCGGCCCAAGCTCCACGGAACATGTGGTGCCCCTAGTTAGGAACATGGGCTCCCCCCACGTGCACCAGGGGAAGCCAGTGACCATCCATCTCCCTGAGCCTGCTCCTTAGGGTCAGGAGACAAAAGAGACCTGCAGTGGGAACATGAGAGGAGGGGCCAAAGCATTCTGCAGGCAAGAAAGATGTGGATGTGCTGATTTTCACTAGACAGACGGACTCTCCTACAATCAGGGCTGACCCAGGGAACTGGCTTCTGTGTAGATATGGTCCAGCCTAGACAATGCGTCCACCTGCTGGGGGTGCTTTAGAAAAGACTTATTTCAGCTGGGGAGTTAAGGTCCCTCCGTGCTACAATTTTTTTCTTTTGTCTGTTCATTTGGGTTTTTTATTATGTGTGCATGTGTGTAAATATATTCTTTTTAATTTTTTTTAATTTTTTATTAAATCATAGCTGTGCACACTAATGCAATCATGGGGTACATGTGAAACGTTTTTGCTTTTCTTAAACAGATAATCACCCCTGTTTCTACTCCCACCCTCTGGTCTAATCTGGAAGCTCTCAGAGTCTCTGGATACGAAGTCCTTAGAGGAGGAGCAGCTGGAAAAGCTCTGAGGGAGGCGGGACTGAGGCCAAGAGCTCCTCCCACCCAACCCCCAGTGTCCCCAACATCCAACATCCACTACTCACGTGGGGACAACTTTTGTCAATGGAAAACTAACTAACTGGCCTGAAAACCCTCTCTTGAGGTAAAGCAAGCCAGGTGAGGACCAAAGCTCTACAAACTTTTAAAGGCACAAGTAGATTCTTATTTGTGACCTTATCTCTGTCTATTTGATGAGGGTAGTGGCCCAATCTACCTGTCCTTTTTCCTTTTTTTTTTTTTTTTTGTCCTCTAAACACTTTCCGCCTTCCCTCTCTCATATTCACCCTTGCCTTTCCCCTGCCCTTCCAGCAGCTGCCAAGAAGGAACCTAATGGTTCTTTGAAAACCACTGTCCGGTGCGAATTCAAATTCTAAGATCCCTTCCAATCTCACGAATCTATCATTAAGATTAACCGAGTGGCCATAAATCACCCAAGAAATTGTTGTTGAAAGAATGAATTGAGCCAAAAATGAGGTCTAGCAGGGAGGGAGCGATGTGGGTGGGAGGCAGCAGGGTTGTGGGCAGATGTCTGGATGGGTGGGGGGAGGTTCCTTTTCTACTCATTGTCACCACTGCGGCTTGGCCAGCCATGGAAATGCTGGTGGGTACGTGGTTGGCAGAAGACACTGCAGATGGTATACCATATAGGGAGCCTGGACTGGCAGGTGCTTTCTCTGGCTAGTGAAATGTCACCTGCTATGGCGGCTTACAGACTCTCACCATGTAACCCAGAAAAGAAGATTAACTTTGAAGGAATCTGAATACAGTGAAATGTACCAAACACCGATGCCCACCAAACAGATTGGTTTTAGTTAGAACTGGATGTCAACATCTGAAATTGCCCCCAATTCGATTAAGAATTTCTGCAGAACTCAAAAAATGCATTCTAGGTTCAGCACTTGCATTTTGGGGCTGATGGGGGTCACTGGGAAACATTTGGTGTAAAAGCTTATTAGCAACTGCTTATTAGTGACACCCCAAACACCTTGGTTCTTGTTACTGACCCATTCCAAGCCTGTCCTTGAGTTTTGCAAATGCACGGTAATACCCAAATGTTCTGTTCAGCCCAGACCCCCTCTTGGGGTCATGACTCTTACACATCTACCACCTTCTCATTTTTTTCTTTTGTCTTATGTGAACTCCTTCTCCTCCATAACACCATTCTGACATTTTGGGGTTCATCGACCTGGGGTTCAAGTTTCCATGCATACTATTCTCACACATCAACATTTTAGAATCCAGAATATCTGAGTTGGAAGAGACCCTAGAGAGCCTCTTGTCCCTCCCCTCCCCCATTCATTAAGTAGGGAAAACGGCCCACAGAAAGGCCCGGAGTTACTTACTCAAGCTCAAGCATCAGACTGGTGGCGAAGTCTGGACTTGAACCCAAATCTTCTGGATCTAAATCTGACCCACTTTCTACCACTTCAAGCTGTAGCTCCTCCAGGAACTGTGCCTCCTCCCCAAGCTCTGGGTTCTCCCCAAGTTGAGGCTCCTCCACAAGCTGGGGCTCCTCCAGCCTTTCCACCTTCATCTCACCGCTGTCCAGGGAAGCCTTGATCGCCTGGCTGGGGTTGGTTCCCTCCTCTCTCTTACTTGAGCACGCTCTCCCTTTTCCCTCTCTCACTCTCTCCTGCTTTCTCTGTAGCTGCCGGGCTTGGGCGGGAGCAACTGGAAACTCCAGGCTCAGAAGAAAAAGTGCTCAGGGAGCCTCAGGGCCAGCCTGGGCTGGCTCGGCTGTAGAGAGGCAGAGGAGATTCAGGGCCCTGAATCCTTTCAGGGGGCTCCCAGGCTCTGAGGGAAGGCTGGAGCTCCTGGGGTGAGCGCTGCTCTCAGGATCTTCTGCTGAGGCTGGGCCAGCTTCCTAAACTAACTCCCAGACTGAAGGGGAGGGCCGGATCCTCCGGGGGAGCCCAGACGGCGGCTCTGCCAGCCAGCCCCTGTGGTTGGAACTTTCAAAAAGACCAATGTTTCAGCAACTGATTTCTTTTCCAACTCGAACAGCAGGCCTTTCTGTCCCCCTTGCATGACTGTGGCTGTGGCATGCAGCCCCAGCCTGAGCAGAAGGATTCCAGGGCAGGGGCTCTGTAACACCCAAACCACTGGTCAATTCCATTAAATAAAATCAAATAAAAAAACATCGTTTTTGGCATCAGGTATATCCAAAGCTGGTCTTCTGGCATGGAGATGTTGTGTACCTACTGGGATGGGATGTGCACAACCGTCTAGAGACGAGAAGTCGAAAGACCATTGGATCAGAAAATCAGGAGACATGGCTTCTCTTTCTAGCTGGTCACTAATTGGCTGTTTGGTTGGGAGCAGGTTCCCACCCCACGTTGGGCCTCAGTTTCCTCATCTACAATGGGCGGGGATCAGATCCAATGGTTGCGGAAACTCCTACCAGTTTTGAGCCTCTGCGTCTCCATCTAAGGTGTATATGGAGGCAGAAGGGGCCAGCCACCAACCCTGGGAAGGGAGAGGCTCAGGAACTTAGACTGTCCTCAGCCCGGTTGCCTTCTGAAATCCTTTCCCATTTGAGAACAATTACAGTAGGGCACCCTGGTGCTTCTGTAAGTTTTGATTTCCTATAAACATTTCAAAGCTCTCCACAACCCAGCAGGAGGGAAACCAGAAGTATTCTCAGCCATTTATACCTGAGTGTGAATGAAGAAGATTGAAAGTGCAAGCCTTGACAGGGAGAAAGCGCTCCAGACTGGGTTTCAGGTGACACCTGGCTCTGGGCAGGAAATGGTGTGTGATTGACAGGGCAAGAGGAGGGGTCAGTGAGAGACAGATTTAGTGAGAAAGGAAGGCAAGGCAAGCCAGATAAGGTTTGTTCTAGTACCACAGAAGACTTACCTAATGAGAATGAAAGAAAGGATACTCAGTGCTTTCTAGGAGTGTCCTCTCCCTTAACTTTCCCAACCACATTACCGCCAATTTCTAGAGGAGGAAACTGAGGTCCAGTTAGTTTCACTTGCCAAAGTCACAGAATCTATCAATGGTTGTCCTGCTCAATAGCCCTGGGCACACCTTACAGCTAATACTAGAATATTCTAGCCTCCCACATTTTAAAGAAGAGACTGAGGGCACTGAATTTGGGAGACGTGGTCATTTCTGGGGGTCAGTTTCAAGTGCAATTTTCAGCGCATTAGTTCTTCACTCTCTTCACTGACCTCCATCCTGTTCTTCTGGCAGGTGATGAACTCTTCAAAGCCTTTCTGATCCTGACTTGCAGCTGATAGGCCATTATGCTCCTTAGAGAATCACTCTGTCTAAATCAAGGCTTCTTGATCTTGGCAGTGACAAAATTTCCTTGGGGCTTTGCTCCTATCTGACGGGGTTTCAGCGAGCTGGAGGATTTTCAAAATCCACATCTTAGGGCATCAGCAGTGACTGAGGTCGTTTTGCCTTTCCTTAGTACTGATTCTGGGGCAGGAATCACTCACAGCAGTGCACATTCAGTGCCCCGGGTCTTTACGTGGTGAATTTTCTTTTGCAGATTTTTCTAATTTGGGGAAATCCCTGTAGCCTGTGTTTTCCTCACTTCCTGCACTTTTCCTTCATCACAGTCAATCGTGATGATGTTATTTGTGTGATTACTCCTTGATGTCTGTCTCCACCACTAAATTGTAAATGTAAAGTGTCCTGTGACAAGGATCCTGCATGCTTCACGGTTTGCTGCTGTATCTCCTGTATCTAATCTTCCTCGTGTGCGTGAAGGAGAAATACTCCTCCTTCGCAACAACTATCTGGGATGGGCAATCTTACTCCAATGCCCTAGCATAGGGGTGCTCCCCCAAACTATTAAGGTGTAGGATATGGGGTGCGCCATTGAGACAAGAGGGCTGAACGATGTTAGAAGGGGTCCTAATAGCTTCTTAGTCCGTTCTCTGACCCTATTTTTAGTCGCAGGAGAGTGTATTTTAGTTTTACTGGCTTGCTGCCAATGGAAATTTCATTGACAACTTTATTTTGAAAGTATTTTCATGAAAACGCTTTCATCTTCACAGATGCACTTTCGTTTTTCTTATAAGCACAAGCTCCTATCTCTTTGCTTTCCCGACCTGTCTGTCCCCTTCTGTCCATGGTCCTTATAAAACTAGCCCTTTCACACTTTTATCCAGTTCCTATGCTACTGTCACCACCTTCCCCATATTTATAAATTACATATAACATCCTTTGGTAATTTTGTCTAGCTTCTCTGAATGCCTGTAGTCAGGAAGTTCTTTCTGATATCTAATCTCAATTCTTCATGCTACAGTATGGGCCTGTTTCCTCTTGTTCTGTTCCTAGTGTGGTTGGGAAACAGCTAGTCAGCCACTCTGAGTTGACTTTTCTTATATTTGAAAATCAACCTCTCTCTTTTCTCTCTACCATCTTCCACTCCCTACCATTAAACTTCTCTTAGAGCAATAATTTTAGTTCCTTTAGCTTTGCCCCACAGGTCCCTCAAAGTTCCATATTTACCTCTTTTTGGCTAAACAAGTTCTATTGGCTTTATCCTGACTCTTCATAATCAGATTCCCTTGTCCATACTGAGGTCTCAGCTATCATCTGTTCTGCCATTGTGGTGGGACCACCTCTCTCAAATGAAAGCTCTTTGGGGCCCCCTGATAAATGTCTTTGCCCTTCCTGGAGGTGTAGTCTCCCTTCCCTTTTACATTCAGGCTGTTTTTCAGACATTTTCAGCCCAGTAAATTTACACCTTGGGCCCCAGAAAGGAGCACAGCCTTAAGCTCTGTGCCCCACTGCCTCTGCACAATGAGATGCATTCATAACTCAGAAGGAAGCTGAAAGGGGAAAGAAAACCCAGAATACTCCCCCTTTCTTTTTTCTTTACAGTGAATAATTTACAAAAACAAATTTTCCTCCCCACAGGCTATACCCACTTTATCACTGGTCCCCAGGGCCAGCCTTTACACATTTCCATACTGTCATGGACTATTTTTGGCAAAGGATGACATTAAATACCAGTTGCCCCATGGGCTTCAAACTCATCTCTTCCTCTTGTCAGAATGTTGTCAATCCTCCCCTCCAGGACCTGCTGGCTACTCATGGTCAGGAGATATTTCTGGGGGTGTGAAAGCTACCTACAGGGTATGACTTCAGGGGTTCTTTAGAAAGTCTCCATCTGAAAATGTCTCCTTTGGGCTGAGTCTGATGACTAGAATTTCAGCATTAGAGATGCATTTCTTTAGCTCAAATATCACTTCCTCTGGAAGCCTTGTCTGATCCTTTGTATATTCTTTCATTAGTGTGACTATTTGGTTAATGTCTGTCTTTCCCACTCCCTTGACTATTCCATGCTGGCTGAGACCATGCCTTTTGTGTGTTTCCCATTACATCCCAAGTACCAAACACCAAGCCTTGCACATGAAAGGTGTGCAAAGATGGCTTGGCGCCCGTAGCACAGCGGTTATGGTGCCAGCCACATACACCAAGGCTAGAGGGTTCGAGCCCAGCCCCGGCCTGCTAAACAGCAATGACAGTTGCAACATAAAAATGGCAGGGCATTGTGGTGGGCACCTGAGGAGGCTGAGGCAAGAGGATCACTTAAGCCCAAGAGGTTGAGGTTGCTATGAGCTGTGACGCCACAGCACTCTACCGAGGGCAACGTAGTAAGACTCCGTCTCAAAAAAAAGAGAAAAAGAAAGGTGTGCAAAGAATATTTACTATTGACTGGTTCATGAACTTAAATGTGAATTCTCCAGAGCACTGGTGGGAAAAAATGTGGGCACACGGGTCCAGGACGCTAACCTGGAGAGAGGGCCACAGAAAGCAAGGATGGAGTGTTGACCACAAGCAGCACTCTCCTTCCCCAGTTTACCTGAGACTGGTTTCTTTTGCTACTCCAGCCCCCTCTCCTTTCCTGTCAGCTTGAGGCTTCCTGCCTTTCTCACCCCTATCCTAAGGTCTTCATTTATAGGGCATCTGGGGAAGAAGAGTCTGACTGAACTGCAAACGACGAAAATGACACCATGCAGGGCCACCAGTAACTTTTTTCCAAAACTACTTGGGTGAATGGCACATGTACTCTCATGGCAACACCTTGACTCTCCCCTGCTTCTGTCACCCACCTCAGAGGGGCCTTGAAGAGACGGAGGCCCGAGAAGCACAGATATGAAGCCACAGCTTCCAGGCTCCTCTGGTGCCCACCCGCCAGTGGGCTTTCTCCAGGCAGAAGGGAGAGGTGCCTTCCTGCTCCCAGGCCCTGAAGGCCTCCGCCTACCCAGGGCTAGCCCAGGGTCTGAGGATAGAGTACTAGGGTCCAGCTTGCCCTGAGTCAGAGAGGGACAATGGCGGGGGAAGGGGCACAGGTAAAGTGAACTTTTCTGTCTTGTTCCTGAAGCTTGGTGACTGGGTTCTACCCCAGGAAGAATCAAGTGTTCCCACCCCAGGCAAGCTCCTTCCTACCCAGGGACCCTGCTGGACTGGTAAGGTTCTGCTTCCCTCTCCTAACCAGAAAGCCCTGCCACCCAGCCACCCACTTCCCAACTCATTCTTCTAGGCCCCCCGGAAGCCACTACCATAAAGACACTCTTCCTTCCTAGTTTGCTTTGGCACTGCCCAAGCCCCAGATCTGTGGACCCTGGGAGTGCTAAGCTTAAGACATTTCTCTCAAGGCGCAGGAGAGGCCTGCGGTCAGTCTCTTTGTTCCCCACTGGCCTTGGATGCAGCTGCTGCACAGCCCCCAGCTACACCCTCAGCTCCTCGCAGCCCTGGTCCTAGCCTCTGACGTTTCCCATGTCCTCTACAGTGCTTTGCAGGGTAGGCATTCAATAAATCTGCAGTCGACACTCAATAAATAGCAGGCCCTGGGTCAATAAATGATGGATTGATTAATCGGAGTGCTTGGTTGCTTACTACAAGGCCGAGGGAGGTGCTGTCATCATTCATTTCTCTGTGCACCTGAGCAGGCAAATTATGCTGCCTTAAAATGGACCAGGTCTTAGTCTTTCTTTCTCTCTCTCTCTTTCTTTTTTCTCCTTTCCTTCCTCCCTCCCTCCCTCTCTCCCTTTTCTTTCTTCCCCTCTCTCTTCCTTTTCTTTTCTTTTCGTTCTTTTCTTTCTCTTTCCCCTGTGTCTAGTCTGTATCCTGCATGTCATCTTCACTGTGTGCAAGAAGGAGAAATCCTCCTACTCCACAACAAGTACCTGGGGTGGGCAGTCTTACTCCAATGCCCCAGCATAGTGGTGCTCCTCCAAGGTGTTAGAGTGTAGGATGTGGGGTGCCCCATTGAGACTAATTTAGCCAGGAGACAAGATGGCTGAAGAATGCTGGTAGAAGCCTTAACAGCTTCTTAGTCCATTCCCTGGCCCTATTCTAGTCACAACTGACTATGAACCTAAAGAGCAGAGGGGATAAGGAGAAGCAAGGGGCTGGAATCCTGAGAGTAATCCCCAAAAGGGGCATTCTGTACCTCTACCTCAGGACCCCCAATTTTCACTGGATTCTGGCTATCATCTGGGACACTAGAAGTGCTCAGCTCTCCTGAGCCTGAGATGGTGGTCTTGGGCTTGTCCAAGGACTTACGAGTCAGCTTTGGACTACTAATAATTATGACACCAGCTTTTAAATTTTATTTACCTGTTTCTTCCTCTCTTTCTTGGACTAGAGAGCAGTGTCTCCACCTACTCTTGGCCTGTGAGCTATTTACCCACTGGCAACACAGTGGGACAGGCTGGGGCAAAGACAAGGAAACAGAGAAGGAGCTATTGGTTTAGTCACAACCTTTGAACCAATGGAATATTAGATTGATGGGGCTATTCTGTGTTGAGATAGACTCGCTTGGTAGAGAAATATGTCAGAGGATCTAGCAAGCCTGACTTCACTGGGGATTTAGTTACACCAAGCCAAAATGCGATTTTCTGAATAGGCCAGGAAGAGAGCTAAGAATCATTGTGAATTCAGGCCAGCATGGGCACTTTGAGACTTTGTGGAGAATGGACTAGGAGTTGGCTCTTGAAAGCCCTCCCTTTAAGCAGCTCTTCCAGCTTCCCCAAAACCTCTGCACCTGGTGTCAGTCAGACTGGGGTTCCTTTCCACACCCTTGCCGAACAGTCCCTGAACCAATGAGCAGATACAAAAGGAAGAAGGACTTCTGAGACCTGATCTGAGACCCTTCCATTTGCCATGTGGTTTCTTTAGCAGTACACTGATCAGGAGATAGCAGGTCCCCCTACCCCTGCCTCAAAATTTCTCAGGTCAAACTAAGTCCACTCCAGCTGCCTGTCTGCTTACATTTACCGCTGAGTGTGGGGGCACCTTTACAGCCTGGCACTTGCTTCTGAGCAACACTGGAGAGAGCAGGATTTTCCCTGGGAAGCTTGGTGAGCTCAATTTGGACCCCCAGCAGGCTTCTGAATGCCTGGCCCCAGGGAAGGCTGCCACAGAGCAAGCAGAAGCCTGATGCCTCAGTAACCTGGCTCTGTTACATAAGGCACTACACTAGTTATGAGTCAGGGCCCGCAGGCTGGCCTAGGCCCAGCCTCGTCTGGAAGTGAGGCAAAACAGCAGCACCAAAGGAGGGGTGTCGGAGCCAGGTAAGCCAGGAAAGCCAGGAAGGAGCCTCTGGAGCCTCTTCCCTTCCTCTCACTCCTCACCCCTTCTTCCTTAGGGATTGCTGTAGCCAATCATCAGCCTAGGTAGCATGGAGCGGGAACCCTGGCCAGTCCTCTAAGCTGTGAACAGCTGCTCTCCATCTCCCCTGAAGAGAAGATGAGAGGAAGTGGGCTGAGTATCCAAGGCTATTTCGTGAGTAAAGTCTTCCTTCAAGGAAGGATGGGGAAGGTCCCTGTGGTGCTTTGTCTATAAGCAGGGTCTCAATTTTAGGCTGGACCTATTTGAGGAAAGCAGCTCCCAGGAGAGGAAGGCTGAGAGTAAGCCTGGGTCATTATTGACCAAGCCTGCTTCCATGCTCTTATTTTCTTTGGGTTGTTGTCTGCACAATGGGAGGCTTCCCCTTCAATCTCCTGTGCTGCCTGGGGTCTTACACTGTTTCCAGAAGGGCCATAGCTACTTTGGGGCAAGGATTTCCAGCTAGAAAGTACAAATGAACTGGCCTTGTATGCTGATAAAATTCCCTGCCTGGAGTAGCATTTGGAAAAGTTTGCTTTCTGCTCACACAGACGCTATCTTAGCCCCACCTCAACTCTAATAAACTGGATTTCAGCAGGCGGTGAAATCCAGAAGCCATTTTCTCTGTCCCGATTCCTCATCAAACTTAGGTTGCTCTGAGGCTGAGATCTAGCCTTCTGGCTTTCACGGAGTTCCAGTTAGCCGTGGGGTTCTATGGAGGGCCTTGTCTGCCAAAGCTGTGGTGTTACAGTGAAGCCCTAACCTTTGTTCTATTATTGCAGGCACTGGGACAGCACAGTATGTCCTGGGCCATTATTGCTCTCTTCATCTAAAAAGAAATTTCATCTTTCTGACCCCTGTGGTCGTGGAATGCTCTCCCTTGGGTACACTGAACACACAAAGTGCCCCACCAAATGAGCCCAAGCTTTAATCTCAACTCAGCACATTGGTTTCTCCATGGCTCAAGAGGTTATTGCACGACACAACCAATTTATTATGTAAACCCAACCAGCCATGGCATATTATTGGTTTCACAGTTATCTTGAGGAATGCCTTACATAAGAGCAGAAAGTTCAGGTAGGAGTAGAACTGTGATGAGCAAATACAGCGCAACAGCCACCACCAGGGGTGGACATGGCCGACCTCGCTCTTTCAGCCAACCCACAAGGTAGGGGCAAGTACTCTGCTAGGCTCCATTACCCAGGGGGTGCTAAGATCCTGGCAGCCTTGGCCAGATACATCCATGTCCATTTACCTAGACTCTCTGGCCTTCAGGACCTGTTCTGGAAAGGCGCCAACACTCTACCTGGAATTGAGAGCTTGTTAGTTTATCTAAAAGTGCAAATATAAGCAGGGGTGTTAACCTTTTCTTCAGGCAGGGAGGGAAAATAAGGTCACCCTGGAAAGAGTTATTTTCTGAGGCATAGGCTCACATGGGTCTACTCCTAGAAAAATTGAGGAGTAGATGAAATTCAGGCTCTGTTCTTTTTTTTTTTTTTTTGAGATAGATAGTCTCACTTTGTCATGTAGAGTTCCATGGCGTCATAGCTCACAGAAACCTCAAACTCTTGGGTTCAAGAGATCTTGCCTCAGCCTCCCGAGTAACTGGGACTACAGGTGCCTTCCAAAATGCCCAGCTATTTTTTTTAGAGATGGGGTCTTACTCTTGCTCAGGTCAGTTTCAAACTCCTGAGCTCAAGCAATCCACCCACCTCAGCCTCCCAGAGTGATAGGAGTACAGGTGTGAGCCACCTTCTATTCTTTGCACCTTTCTTTAAGAGCCTGAACTTTCCAACCACATCTCCTGAGCTCTCATGCTGCCCAGAGCCCCATGCTGCAGCAGTCCACCAAAGATAGGCCTTTCATGGACTCCAGCCCCCATCTCTCTACCTTTCTTATCCAACTTGGCTTTCCTTTCCCATGCCCCATTGCCATATAACCCTACTCTCAGTGAGCTGTCACTCTGACCGAAGGTCTGATAAACAAATCCATACAAAGAAGTCAATGATGAGTAATGGTGTCACATGTTACTCTTTAAAAAGGTATGCTAGACCCTGGCCATTCGTGAGAGTTACACACTGAAACTTTTGCCAGTCTCCAACTTATGAATGCAATCTCAAAAGAACATCACTTCTGTTTCCAGCTAGCACCATCACTTTGTTAAACTTGTCATCTTTCTTTTCGTTGTAATCAACAGCACCAGCAGCTGACTCAGGGACAAAGCATTCTCCTCAAAGAAACAAGACATTTGCTCATTTCATGAGAGTTACTACACATGGACTGATTGTAAGCAGAGGGCCACAGAATTGAGAAAAGGGTGCTGGGGAATACCACTCCTAGGAATAAACCCCCAAAAACTGAAAACAGGGACTCAAACAGATATTTGTACACCAATGTGCACAGCAGCATTCTTCACAATAGCCAAAGGTGGAAACAATGCAAGTGTCCACTGACAAGATGAATGGATAAACAAAATACGGTTATTCAAGGCGGCGCCTGTAGCTCAGTGGGTAGGGCGCCAGCCACATACACTGAGGTTGGCGGGTTTGAACCCGGCCAGGCCCAGCTAAAATAACAATAACAACAACAAAATAACTAGCCAGGCATTGTGGCGGGTGCCTGTAGTCCCAGCTACTTGGGAGGCTGAGGCAAGAGAATCACATAAGCCCAAGAGTTGGAGGTTGCTGTCAGCTGTGACGCCACAGCACTCTACCGAGGGAGACAACTTGAGACTGTCTCAAAAGCAAATATGGTATATTCATACAATTGAATATTATTCACCCACAGAAAAGAATGAAGTAATGAAGTACTGATACATGCTATAATATGGATGAACCTTGAAAACATTATGCTGAATGAAAGAGGCCAAACACAAAAGGCCATGTCATATGATTCCACTTATATAAAATATCTAAATTAGGGCGGCACCCATAGCTCAGTGGGGAGGGCACTGGCCACTTACACTGAGGCTGGCAGGTTTGAACCTGGCCGGTGCCAGCTAAAGTAACTATTACAAATGCAACAACAACAACAAAATACCCGGGCTTCGTGGTGGGCACCTGTAGTCCCAGCTACTTGGGAGGCTGAGGAAAGAGAATCACTTAGGCCGGAGAGTCTGAGGCTGCTGTGAGCTATAAAGCCACGGCACTCTACCCAGGGTGACATAGTAAGACTCTGTCTCAAAATAAATAAATAAAATAAAAAATAAAATATCTAGAGTAAATTCATAGGGACAGAAAGCAAGTTAGAGGTTACTGGGGCCTAGGGGGACAGAAGATGGAGAGTTATTGTTTAATGGACACAGAGAGTTTCTGTTTGGGATGATGACAAAGTTCTGGAAATGGTGATGGTTGTACAGAATTGTAAATGTACGTAATGCCACTGAATTGTACACTTAAAATAGTTAAAGCAGAAAATTTTATATTACATATACCACTATATATGTATTATATACAATAAATACATATACATCCCTCTCTATCTCTCTACCCACCCCCCACACACTCATACATGCTGGAAAGGTCACCAGGCACATTCATTGGTGAAAGGACTGACCCCCTCATACTAGTCTCTTAGAACATGTGATTTTTATCTGTGCCCCAGCAAAAAGAAAACTTCTTACATGTCTGGGTGTCCATGACGTACCCAAACCATGCATGTTAAATTTACAAATGCATTTGTGCTTTTAACAGAGAATGTCCCTTAATCAAAGAGTGCCTATTCTTTGTCAGAATACTAGGCACTCAGGAAATAGTTATTTTAAATTACCTTGGGCTAAGGAAGGACTTTCGAAGGTTGATACCAAAAGCAAAAATCACAAAGGCAAAGAATGACAGGCTTAACCACACAGAAATCCAAAACCTCTTTACAGCAAAGAATTCTATCCTCAAAATCAAACGGTAAATTAGTTGACAAAGGGCTGCAATCTCTAATTCAGGCTTTCTCACAGTGTGGGTTGCATACTGCTGGTGTTATGGGAGAGGAGTTTAGGATGGTACATGGACAGAGAACTGACTCTTAAATAGTATGAATTTAGGCACTATAGCAGGCAGCCCCTTAAATTAGACCACGTAAGTGGCTGCCTGCTCAGAAGCCAGGCCCAGGCATAAACACTTTGAGATTATTGGTTCTAAGACTCCCTTAGAAAAGCACAAATAATTTTTGTGTGTAAATTGTTCTTGAAAATCTGATCTCTGAATCTATATTTCTCCTCTTTGCTACTATACTATATCAGCTCAACAGCAGATATTGAATGAATTAGCACGCATAAGACAATTAGCAATATTTGCTATTATTATCTTCTAAGCACGTATGTGTGGGAACTAGTTGGTGCTGGGTCAGCAGCTTAACAGTAGAATCCTAGGGATTTTAGAGATGGACCGGAACTCAGAGTATTTCAGACCACACTGGGTAGGTATGCTCTGGGGTCAAAGGCAGAAAAGAGCTGATACAGAAGTTTGGGGTAGGTGGTGCTCATAGCTCAGTGGGCAGCACTGGCCACATATACCGAGGTTGGTGGGTTTGAACCTGGCCCAGGCCTGCTAAACAACAATGACGATTGCAATAACAACAAAAAATAGCCAGGCATTGTGGCAGGCACTTATAGTCCCAGCTACTTGGGAGGTTGAGGCAAGAGAATCGCTTAAGCCCAAGAGTTTAAGGTTGCTGTGAGCTGTGATGCCATGGCACTGTGCCCAGGGCAACAGCTTGAGACTCTGTCTCAAAAAAAAAAAAAAAAAAAGTTTGGGGTAAATCTTAGAAGTAAATTTGAGGTTAAAACAACAGTCACAGCAACAGAATATTGCCAAAGGGAGTTTTTTTCCATATACTACATTTATATAGGAAACTTCAGCTGTTTGTCAGCATACTCTATCTCCTTCCTAAATTTTCCAGTATTAGAAGTGATTCAAATGACAAAGTTGAGTCCTCTAATAACCAAGTAACCAACCATCCTCATTTTTCTGGGTCTGTCCAGGTTTGGGTCCAGAAAGTCCTGTGCCCCAGGAATGGGATGTCTGCTGCCCTTACTTAATAAGGACATTTTGACCATTTGGAAGGGTTCTGGGCCCACACTTACCTCTGCTTCATAGGAAATTCTTAAGTGTTCCCACAGTTTCTTTAATGTTAGTGTAGTTACTTCATGTTCTTAACAATTCTTTTATAGACAATTCATACACCCACCTGAGATCACTGTGAGGCTCTGCTCTTCATTGTGAAGTACTGGCCTTAACTTCCTTCTTTACAAAATGAAAATGGGTGGTAACAGTAGCCATTTCATAAGGTTAGTGTAGATATTAAATGAGATTGTGCAGATTTAATGCTTAGTATACATTGTAAAAGTTCAATAAATGTTAGCTATTAATCTATTATTACTTACAGAACACTAGATTGACGAGATGGTGTTTAACAACCCCCTAGTAGAGGCATCATGTACATGACGACAAGCTGCATGCTCATTGACACTGATTCTGATGTGTATACACAGTGCTGGCCACCATCAGGCTTTCTACTAGGCTATTAGAGTTACTACATGTCGGGGCAAAACCACACTTAAACCTTAATACGATTTTCCAAAAAAGATTAAAGTTGTAAAATCTTTACCTGGGTCCATATCAATATTTAAAACTAAAAAAACTAAAAAAAAAAAAAAAAACCCTTTTATTGAGTACTGGTTGTATAATTAGAAGCCATGGGAAAACCAAGTGACTAAAACACAGCCCTACCTTCAAATTGCTTACACTCTTGTGTTCCAAGGAAATCAAGAGTTAAGCTGGGAACAAGGGACAGGTCAAAGCAGACAAACCAGATGTAAGTCAAGAATGTGCCCCACCCTTCTTCCCAAGAATATAGGAGCCCTCAAAACAGAGGAATGGGCTACAGGACCAGGGGTGGGGAATGTAGCAGGAGTCTTCAGCAAGAGAGGTGGCCTTGAAAGTAAACACAGGAAAAAGACACCCAACAGGAATGTGAAATGTCAAATCATTAAGTGGAATAGGAGTAAAAATGATGGCTTAAGTATGAAGACAGAAACCCAGAAAATTCAATGAAGTAAGAAAGGAAATGTTCACTGAGAAGGCTGTTCACCCCCAGACATGGGAGAATCCCCATGATCAGCATTAATGTCTTCTAGTTTGCTAATGAGCATGTCATTCCCCACAAACCCTAAACTGAATTCAGAATCTACAATCTCTAAGGTCCCAGTTGTCCAGGAAAATGAGATAATGCTTTGTCCTGCTAGAAGGATAGATCTATAACCACAGGGCCCTCTCACTCCCCAGCCTCAGCAAAGCCTGACAGCCTGCTGGTTTGCTATTCAGTGGTTTGGGACACTGAGTTGCTGTGATCCCAGGAGGCATAGGGATACCCTTCTAATAAGTTCACCCTCCTCCCTCACCTACAATGTAACCATTCCCAACCTGTAGTATTTCTAGGCTTTGCCAAGAACCAAGTGTCAAACTGGTGTCAGTGGAGTAGAGAAGACAAAGGAAGTGTTTCGATACAAAAAATCCAAACAAGGACCTCTCTCCCGCCCTTCCTCCTGTTTGGCACACGTGAACACTTCAATCTCAGCCTTATACCTCACTCACCAAGGTCTGACCCTCCTAGGCCCAGTTGAAAGAATGCAAATGCTTTAACGGTCCTTTCCAGGTTTCTCTGCTAGCCCTCCCCCGCTGCTACTCTCCAACAGAGATGGGTGGATCCTTAGGAACCTGCTAGGGACTTAGCTCGGCAGGGTTTCAGCGGCTCTGGGCAGAATACGCTTGGAGTAATCTTTCACCAGAAATGAAGATTCCCTTGAAACCTGTTCCATCTGCGGCCTGGTTTATTTTAGACAATGAGATAATTTGATGCCCAAAGTGAAATAATAGATGGGAAAGGGCTGCAATGGCATTAAAAATGCCTGATGAATACAACTTGTTAAATGATGCTAATGAAGTCCGCAGCCCTGCTTGTCCTGCCTGCATTTGTCTTGGGGCAAGGGAGGCAAACCTGGTCTTGGCATTAAGTGAGGGTCGTTCCTGCCTTTCCGATTGCTATTAAAATCTCCTATTCTAGGCTCAGCACCGTAACACAGTGGTTATGGCACCAGCCACATACACCAAGGCTGGCGGGTTTGAAACCGGCCCAAGCCTGCTAAACAACAATGACAACTACAACAAAAAAATAGCTGGGTGTTGTGACAGGCGCCTATAGTCTCAGCTACTTGGGAGGCTGAGGCAAGAGAATCATTTAAGCCCAAGAGTTTGAGGTTGCTGTGAGCTGTGACGCTACGGCACTCTACTGGGGACGACATAGTGAGATTCTTGTCTAAAAAAATTTCCTATTTTAGCCTCACTGTCACCCAAATACTTTGTGAGTGTTCAGAATTTCTTATTTTTTCTGTGCACATTACCAGCCCATAACCTAGAATTGCAGAGTAGAAGGAACCTTAGAGAGACCAGAGAGGTCAGGCAACTTGCTCAGGCTCATACAGACAGATAGAGCCGTAACTTGGATTACAACCCAAGCAGTAATGTCTTTCTCTTACATAACCTTTGTCATTGAGCAAAAATAAATCCACCCTGTTACACACACACACACACACAGGTGCCCTGTCTCAATGGCGCTAACACCACCGAACCCATGACTGGGTTTCCTGAAGTTGCTTCCCCTGCCTCTAAAATGTCTCAGTTGTTTCCTGAGAACAGCTCTTACCATAGCATGTCAGTCAAGGATAGCAGCCACCTTGGGTTGTCCCATTGCGTTTCCCTCCTCTCCTCTCCAGCAAGACTTCTAGAAAGTCTGACCTGCACTCCAACACTCGCCCATCACGACGACATGGATTCACCCACCCTCTTGCCACACACAGTTCTTGAGGTACTCAGAGAGATGTCCTAAGATGCTCTCTGGGGTTGCTTTTTGCCTACATTTGAAATCAAAGGCTGTGATCCATGGAGGAGGTGGATACCCCATGGAGGATACGAAGAAATTCTCACATGTCTTGGATTTTTTTTATTCCCAACCACCACCATCAGCTGCATAATTTGTCTTGATATTCTGCTTGCTCTCACTGTCAGTCAGGGACACTCAGTAATTTTAAAGCCCTTGCAGTTTCAATCTGAGTTTGCACATTTACAAATGAGCTTTTGAGAGGGATGTAACTTGGAATCTCCAGGGGACCCCATGGCAAAATCTTTCTCTAAAAGTGCTGTAGAAATGCATGCGTCAGAGAAGTGTATAGTGCCACTTACCTCTATCCATGATCTGCACACTTTCTGTGCATCAGCATCCCCCTTGGAAAACCTTTGCACCCTTCAAAATAGAGCTTGCACCTGCCAGGTCTCCCCTCAGCTCTGTAGTACTCTAGATTACCTCAAGGTCCAGTCACCGCGGCCTGTGTGAGCCCCTCTTCCCCAATACTCCCACCCCGTGAACTTCCTGGTTGCCCTTTTTGTCAGAGGTGTGGGTGCAGCAGAGGCTGCTGTGAGCCGGGACCGCATACTCACCCGTGCCCAGCCACCCACCTGTGGAAGAAGAGCAAGATGGAAAGCATGGTCTGGTCGATGTTGCGGTTGCAGATCCCCTCGTTGATCAAGTAGCAGGGGTCGCGCAGCACGGGCTCTAGTGAATCCTGCCGCATTATGCTGTTCAGCTTGTCAGTGTTGAGATTCTCGAAGATCAGTTTCTCTTGCAGCTGCCGAAAGTTGCTCACTGTGGGGCTGCCGGGGTTGTTGTTCTCCCCGCTACTGCCTTGCTGGAGCTCGCTCCGGTTGGCCAGGTCCAGACAGCAGTTGCAGCAGTCGAGACCCACAGGTGAGCGGCAGTCGCTCTTGGCCTGGGCCATCTTCTCAGGCTCAGGGGTCTTCTGGTCTGGGACGTCAGGCGCGTCTGGCAGGTGTGCGCCCGCCGGGTTGTTCGGCGGGGACTCCAGGGTGCCTGGAAAAGACAAGGTATGAGGGCACCTGGAAATGAGCGCCTAAAGCCAGCCACCCTGGGCTCGGCCCCTTCTGGCTGTGGTGCTCTCGGGGTGCGAATAGAAACAGCTGGACAAACAGCTCTGAGCTGATCCCTCGGGCTCACTTCCTCCTCTTCCTCCTCCTCCCCCGCCCCCGAAGCCGGAGCCACACGCTGCCCCAGAGCGGTCCCAAGTTTCCCAAGTGTGAGCGGGGCTCGGGGCGGACCTGTGGCGGCAGGAAGGGCGGGGGCAGGGCAGAGGGAGAACCCGGGCGCGCCCTCGCCGCTTTCCTTCTCTGCCGCCTCCCTCCCCGACTCTCGGCTCTCGGGCTTCCCTGGGCTGTGCCGGCTGAGCGGTAGCTGGAGCCGAGAGCGAGCTAGTGAGCTGCACGCCCGGGAGCCAGCACCGGCTGTGACAGCATTTCAATTACCCCAGAGGGGCCGGCGGCTTCCCCCGCAAGGGGGCGGGCGGGCCGGCGGGCGCGGGCCCGAGCGCTGTCCTGCCCCGCGCCCTGCCCCCCGCCCCCCAGTCAGCGTCCCGGCACCCACGCTGCGGCTTGCACCCTTGGCCGCGCTCCCGGGAGCCAGGCCGGTTTTCCCGCACCCCGCGCACCCCGGCTTAGGCTCGGCACATACACAGCCTCAGACCTGAGAGTAACCCTTACCGGTCGCCGCGCCTCCTTATTCACCGGCGTCTCGGATCGGGTCTTGAGCTCCGCGAGAGGGCAGGATGTCTCTAGTCCCACCGCGGACGCGTCCCCCTACAGGAGAGACGCTGAGCTCAAAAGCCAGTCGCGCCCTGGCCTTAAACTACCACCTTCCGTAAGCCGGCTTGGGGTGGGGTGAGGTGCTAAGAAAACGTATGCCTGCGCAGAGGGCCAGGCACACATCTGGGGTACCCAATAAATGCCTTAAGCCAAACTCATGTAAGAACGCCCAAACTCTCTTTAGTTTCTGCCCCTTTCTTCTCTTCACCGATTGTACCTTCCCTCCCTCAACACACACCGACTCTGTCCCCTCCTCCGTGAACTCCAAGTGATGAGTCCCCTTCCTGGATTCCTACAGTGCGAGTTGTCCAGGAGGCTTCCCACCCTTCCCTGTCTCTGTCTTTCTCTGAGACAGTCTCACTCTGTAGCCCTGGGTAGAGTCCATGGGGTCATACCTCACAGCTACCTTAAACTCCTGGGCTGGAGAGATCCTCTTGCCTCGGCCTCCCGAGTGAGTAGCTGGAACTTACAGAGTCCAGCCACAAGCCTCGGCTAGTTTTTTAAAGACAGGTGTCGCTCTTGTTCAGGCTGATCTCAATCTCCTGCACTCAAGCGATCCATCCGCCTTGGCCTCCCAGAGTGTTGTAATTACAGGCCTGAGCCACCGCGCCTCCTTTATTGCCCTCATTTTCCCCCTCTTTTCCTTTTTTTCTTACTTCACCCATTTCCTCTACTTTCTCCTCCGTCCCCTTCTCTATTTCTTTTCTCCTCTTCTTTTCAATTTCCCCTTTTCTCCTCTTTCCTCTTTTTCTCTCCTTATTTTCCTTTCTCTACCCTCACTTCACTTACCTTCTACTATTCCCCCAAACTTACTCTCCCCCCTTTTGACTGAATCCCACCTGGCACCTTAGGTGATCTTCATCTGACCTTACCCTTTCAAGAGATGGGCCTGAAAGGCCTTGGGACAGGCAGTAGGATGTCTTGAAAGTGTAGGTCGGGAGATTGTTGGCTCTGAAAAGAGGGCGACTCAGGAACTGAGGTGAAGTGAAAGGGCAGATCTATGGCGAGTAGACTGGTGCTCTAGGTCGTACCCCAGCTTGGTGAGATGTAGGGATGTACTCGGTCTTCAAATGGTTGTCTTTCCGGGTGTCTTGAAAATCAGAGACTGGAATTACGTTGAATGTGTAGGAGTCAATAATTACTGGTTCTTGAAAAATATTTAAAATTAGCACTACGTTCGGTTTTCACTTAAAATTCAAATAGATTTCAATTTCACCCATGATACCCCACCCCCACTTCAATCCGCTCCCTTGAGAAGCCCGCGCGACCTATGAAATAAATCGGTGTGTACTGCCATCTTGTGCCCACGCGGGGAAACGTCTCTGCCTGCGTCACAAAAGTCAGCTTTGTGAGGTACCAGAGGTTCCTCTTGGTAGAACCCACAGTGCACAGGAGGTAGAACTCCTGTATTAAGAGTGCTCCAAGGCCAAGCTATAGGCGGGGAACGCCAATCGTTCAGGGCCAGGGTCACCTTTTTTCTAGTGGAGCTCTGCTTGTCTGAGTCCCTGCAGATACTGACTTCCATAGACTTGAAATTTTCTCCAAGTGTCACAAGCATGAGCCCTGTGATTAGGAGCAAAGGGCAGCCACTAACTCCAGTTCCCAAGTCCCTGTGGGTCTTATATGGGCCCCAAATTCAGAGGTGCCTGCTGTAGTAGCCAGAAAGGTAGAAACAAGTAGTGTCCCTGGCTCCTGGCAGGATCCCAAGGTCAGGGATGAAGGAGGCCCTGGGAGTCACTGACCAGACCAGAGAGTTAGGGTCCTTGTGTTCTCACTGGAGTCTCTGTTTCTCCTTTCAAAAGTCAATCCTTTAGATGCACTAATTCCCCTATTTCTTCTACTTCTTCATTGTCTTTTTTTTTTTTTTTAAATGTTCTTGGGTAAAAGCCAGAGGAGGTAGTGGAATATGAAATTTCATTTGTGTTGTGTAGACTTATAGCCTACTAAATTGTTTTTTAATTACAGTGTTTATGATTTTTCCTCTTGTTTATAATTATTTTATGTTAAATGTTATAACAAAATATATTAGATCCATAAATGTTTGTCTAAGTGTGTTTTGAGAACTGTTGGGCCTTTTGCTTCTATATTTGCTTGAGTTCTCTTATCTTTGTGCATAACCTTGGGACAAGGCCCTGGTGGAAGTATTTCCTTTTTGACATTTGGCACCATTAAACTCAAGATTTTGTCCCCTTGACATTTCCCTTGTCGTAGTCCTTGCTCTCAAGCAGCATTGTTAATAATTCAGTACAGCTTTGCATACTACATCCAAGCTGATCAAGAGCAAATATAATTGAGATTAAAAAAAAAAAAAACTAGGTAGTTCAAAGATAGAGTTCAGAGAGCTGCCATGTATTTGCATACAAGCCCAGCTTATGGTAACTTATTGCATACCTTCACAGGAAAAGGCTGACTGGGCTGGGCTACCTTGGCTCCCCTCTGTGAAGCCTTGCTTTGCTAACATATATTGTGTTGGATGGAGAGACTCCAAGCAGCAAAATGTTCTTATATAAACTCAGCAGAGGGAAGCTGCATTTCCAGACAGAGCCAGTGGCTTTCTGGGTGGAGCAGAAAGGGAATAGAAGGGGCACTTCTATCTCAGATGGAGTCATTCAACAGTCACTTACTCTGTCCTTGCCCTGTGCCAGGTATGGCTTTAGTGGGGGGATTCAGAGGTAAATAAGATACTGCCCACGTACCCAAGGACTTCATGGTCTATCAGCAGAAATATATGTAGACAGACAAAAACAGTGCAAATGGTGGCTTGGCTCCCGTAGTGCAGTGGTTACGGTGCCAGCCACATATGCCAAGGGTGGCAGGTTTGAACCCGGCCTGGGCCAGCTAAACAACAATGACAACTGCAACAAAAAATAGCCAGGCATTGTGTTGGGTACCTGTAGTTCCAGCCATTTGGGAGGCTGAGGCAAGAGAATCGCTTAAGTCCAAGAGTTTGAGGTTGTTGTGAGCTATGACACCACAGCACTACCAAGGGCAACATAGTGAGACTCTGTCTCAAAAACAAAAACAAAAACAAAAACAAAAAACAGTACAGTGGTAAGAGTTGACAGAGTCCTTGTGTGCTGCAGAGGAGAGGTTATCTCTGGAAAGAGGGAAGGGCCATCTACATAGACCAGCGAACAGAGGCCTGGGGGTGAGAACAGTGTGTATGCTGGGGGTGAGTGTGAGTTACAAAGCAGCTCAGTGTTACTGGAGAATAAAAGATGAAAGATGGAAGCTGGCATAGTTATATAAATGCTTCTTATTAATGTAACAAATAACAAGATCTTGACGCAGCTCTGATAACCACGGTAACTTCAAAGTAATGATAAGTGTAAAAACATTTAAAGATACCTGTAATAACAGTAACATGACATAAAACTGTTTATGACTTCTATTGGTGACAAAGTCATAGGTACTGTTAATACTACTGTGACCTGTTCTCTGCATTTGTAATTGAAGGAAATCTAAATTTCAGTTGGAGGTTGGTGAAAATAAAGATGTAATGTTTTTTCATCTAAGTTCATTTATCCCCTATATTTTGAAGAATCTCTGCTCTAGGCTCAGCACCTATAGCTCAGCAGCTAGGGCGCCAGCCATGTACACCAGAGTTGTTGGGTTCAAATCCAGCCTGGGCCTGCCAAACAACAATGACAACTACAACCAAAAAATAGCCACGTGTTGTGGCAGGTGCCTGTAGGCCCAGCTACTTGGGAGGCTGAGGCAAGAGGATCGCTTAAGCCCAAGAGTTTGAGGTTGCTGTGAGCTGTCTCAAAAAAATAAAGAATCTCTGCTCTAGATCAACCTTATAATATGAAAAACAACAGCTAACATAAATGAGCTTTCACTATATGCTGAGCACTGTGCTGAAGGTTTGGCAACCATTTTCCATTTATTCCTCCTTGCAAGCCAGTGAAGCAGTATTTTTTTATACCTCTCAGAGACATAGAGTTATTTTCCAAGCTGACACAGCTGTTAAGTGGAAGAGATGAGAATTGACCTTAAGTCACTGTGCCTCTAAGCCCCACTCATGCTCTTAAGCAAACTTCATGTCTTGGATTGGCACCAGGTGGCTACATTAGAATGACCTGACAAGTTTTTTTAAAAATTTTTTTTGGAGGGGGGACAGAGTCTCCCTCTGTCCTTCTGTCACCCTGGGTAGAATGCCATGGCATCATAGCTCACAGCAACCTCAAACGATTAGGCTTGAGCAATTCTCTTGCCTCAGCCTCTTGAGTGGCTGGGACTACAGGCGCCTGCCACAATGCCGGCCAAGTTTTTCTATTTTTAGTAGAGATGGGGTCTTAATCTTGCTCAGGCTGGTCTCGAACTTGTGAGCTCAAGCAATCCACCTGACTTGGCTTCCCAGAGATAACAGGTGTGAGCCCGCACGCCTGGCCTGAGAAGCTTATTTTTAAAACTCAGGTATTTGGGCATTTTTATTAACACAGATTAATAATAATGTAAATTATATCATAATGCATTTTACAATAAACTTTAGGGTATAGTATATGATAGTTAATGTTTTGTGGAAGTCATTCTTATGGATTAAGAGTATGTATGTGAAATGAAATTTTTCAACTACATGACAAGATGTATTATAATCTAACTGCATGCTGTATGATATAGTAGACACTAGCTCCCTATGGCTCATGAGCACTCAACATGTGGCTAGTCTGAATTGAAGTGGTGCTATAAGAATAAAATACATGTTGAATTTCAAAGACTTAGTACTAAAAAGGGTGTGAAAAATCTCATTAACAAGTTTTTATATTTGTATACATGTTGAAAGAATACTGAATTAAAATATGTATATCATTAAAATAAAAAAAAAAAAAAACCTCAGGTAGTTTGGACTCCATGTTAGTTTGCTAGGACTGCCAAAGTATCACAGACTGAGTGTCTTAAACAATAGAAATTTCTTTTCTTGGTTCTGGAGGCTGAAAGTCTGAGATCAAGGTGTCAGCAGGGTTGGTTTCTTCTGAGGCCTTTTTCCTTGGTTTGTAGATGCTTATCTTCTTTTTGTGTCTTCACGTGGACTTCTCTTTGTATGTGTCTATATCCAAATTTCCTCTTCCAAGGACATCAGTCATATTCATTAGGGTCCACCCTAATCATTTCATTTTGACTGCATTAGCTCTTTAAAGACCCTCTCTAAATGCAGTCACATTCTGAGGATGGTACTGGGGATAGGGCTTCAACATATAAATTTGAGAGGTGAGCATAATTCATAATTCAACTCATAGTTCAACAGACCCCAACCACAAGGATTCAGAGTCAGTAGGTTTGAGTGGGGAGCAGGGAACTATGTTTTCACACAGTCCCTGGGTAATTCTAATAGAGAGCCAGGTTTGGGAGCTATAATGTTCACAACCACAAGCTTTTTGGTTTTGTTTTAATTTTGTATTGAAATTGTATGCATTTAGGGTATACAGCATGCCATTTTGATATACATAAACATAAACTACAGTCAAATTAATTAACATCTCCATCTCTTCACATAGTTGTTGTTGTGTGTGTGGGATGAGAACATTTAAGATCTACCCTATTAGGCTGGACACCATGGCTCATGCCTATAATCCTAACACTCTGGGAGGCTAAGGTGGGAGGATTGCTTGAGCTCAAGAGTTTGAGACCAGCCTGAGGTAGAGTGAGACCCCAACTCTAAAAAAATAGCTGAGCATCATGGTGGGAACCTGTAGTCCCAGCTACTAGGGAGGCTGAGGCAAGAGGGTCATTCGAGCCCAGGAATTTGAGGTTGCTGTGAGCTATGATGATGCCATGGCACTCTAGCCTAGGCAACAGAGTAAGACTCTGTCTCAAAAAAAAATCTACCCTATTAGCAAATTTCAAGTATATACTGCAATATTGTTAACTACAGTTACCATGCTATATACTAGCTCTCTAGAACTTATTCATCCTACATAACTGAAGCTTTGTATCCTTTGACCAATATCTCCCCACGCCACCCTTGATAATCGCCATTCTACTCCCTGCTTCTATAAATTCAGCTTTGTTTAGATGCCACTTATAAGTGGGGTATGGTATTTTTCTTTCTGTGTCTGACTTATTTCACATAGCAAAATGTCCTCCAGGTTCATACACATTGTAAGATGTGACAGGATTTCCTCCTTTTTAAGGCTGAATATTATTTCATTGTATATATATCTTTGTATCTCTATCTATCTATATATAGATACATATATGCATATATATATTCCCCAATTTCTTTCTTTTTTTTTTTTTTTTTGGAGACAAAGTCTAACTATGTTGCCATGTCACAGCTCACAGCAACCTCAAACTCTTGGGCTTAAGCAATTATCTTACCTTGGCCTCCCAAGTGGCTGGGACTACAGGCTCTTGCCACAATGCCTGGCTACTTTTTTTGTTGCAGTTGTTATTGTTGTTTAGCTGGCCTGGGCCAGGTTTGAACCTGCCTGGGTGTTTGTGGCCGGTGCCCTACCCACTGAGCTAGGGGTGCTGCCCTATCCCACAATTTCTTTACCCGTTCGTCTATCAATTGACATTGAGGTTGTTTCCACAAGCTTTCATAGCACAGTGCTTGAGCATGGTAGATACTTAATAAACATTTGTTGCTTGAGCAAGGAGAAATAAAACGTGGAGAAGGGCAACTAGGGGAAATTTTAAAGTTGTTCTTGGGGACCATCAAGCACAAGATAGACAATTAGAGGTCTCAAATAGTATAGATACTTTTGTTGGCAGGTAGAAAGCTGGACCAGATGATTTCGGTTTGCTTCCTTCCTTTCTATTTATTTATTTTGAGACAGAGTCTTACTTTCTTGCTCCTGGTAGAGTGCCATGGTTTCAGCTCACAGCAACCTCAAACTCTTGGGCTCAAGCAATCCACCTGCCTCAGCCTCCCAGAGTACTGGGATTATAGGCGTGAACCATTCGGCCTGGGCCCTTATTTTTATTTTTTTGAGACAGTCTCACCTTGTTGCCCCCGGCTAGAGTGCCATGGCGTTATAGCTCACAGCAACCTCAAATTATTGGGCTCAAGGGATTGATCCTCTTGCCTCAGCTTCCCAAGTAGCTGGGACTACAAGCACCTGCCACAACACTCACCTAGTTTTTCTATTTTTAGTAGAGATTTCTATTTTTAGTAGAGATGGGGACTTGCGCTTGCTCAGGCTGGTCTCAAACTCCTGAGCTCAGGTGATCCACCCTCCTTGGCCTCCCAGAGTGCTGGGATTACAAGTGTGAGCCACTGCGCCAGGCCTATCATTCACTCTTCTTACTTTCAGTGTTTTATATACAAAAATAATAGAGTGCAAACATAAAGCAAATGTTAAGAGAACACTAAGAGCTGATTTCAATGGGATAGAGTTAAAAAGAAAACAAGAGTAAGATCCTATATAGATAGGATATTTGAATCTTTGTGATTATGAAAATATTTCTATATGGAGCTTTGTCTATGTGTGGATATTATGTATGTGGTGTGGGGAGGTGTTTGAGATGTTTGTGTATGGGTGAGAGGGATTTGTATAGAAGAGTGTGCGAATGTGCACTTGTATCGGGTTTCTTCATTTCAATTGATGGCCACTTTCTCTACTCTTTCCTCATGGAGCTCAATAAATGGTTACCACTATAATAGATATATATATTTTTTGAGACAGAGTCTCACTGTGTCACCCTCAGGAGAGTGCCATGGAGTCACAGCTCACAGCAACCTGCAACTCTTAGGCCTAAGCGATTCTCTTGCCTTAGCCTCCCAAGTAGCTGGGACTATAGGTGCCTGCCACAATGCCCCACTATTTTTTTGTTGCAGTTGTTTAGCTGGTCGGGGCTGGGTTTGAACCCACCACCCTCAGAGTATGTGGCTGGAGCTGTAACCACTGTGCTACGGGCACCAAGCCCACTATAATATTTTTTAAAAAATAGAAACATGGTGTGGTGCCTGTAGCTCAGTGGTTAAGGTGCTGGCCACATATACTGGGGCTGGCCAGTTCAAACCCGGCCTGGGCCTGTTAAACAACAATGACAACTAAAGCAGCAGCAGCAGCAGCAGCAACAACAACAACAACAGCAACCACAACAAATAGCTGGGCTTTGTGGGAGGCACCTGTAGTTCCGGCTACTTGGTAGGCTGAGGCAAGAGAATAGCCTAAGCCCAAGAGCTGTAGGTTGCTGTGAGCTGTGACACCATGGCACTCTACCAAGAGTGACAAAGTGAGACTCTGTCTCTAAGAAACAAACAAACAAAAAAAAAAATAGAAGCATGGCTGGGCACAGTCATTCACACTTGTAATCCTAGCAATCTGAGAAGCTGAAGCAGATGGATTGCTTGAGCACAGAAGTTCAAGACTAGCCTGAGCAAGAGCAAGACCCTGTCTCTACTAAAAATAGAAAAAACTAGCCAGGTGTGGTGGCACACACCTGTAGTCCCAGCTACAAGGTGGGCAAGATCAGAAGATTGCTTAAGCCCAAGAGTTTGAGGTTCCTGTGAGCTATGATGCCACAGCCCTCCACCCAGGGCAACAGAGTGAGAGTCTGTCTCTAAATAAATAAATAAATAAATAAGTTAAATAAAATAAAAATAGAAGCCCTAGTAGTAGTAGTAAAAGTATAAGATTTCTGTCTTCAAGAACGTCTAACTTTTCTAGCACATGCTCTCAGGGAGAAGCAGGCTCCTAAGAAGTCACACCTTCTTAGAGAGGTCAGCCCCAGTAAAGCCAGGAAATCCAGATCATCTTTAAATAGTGATTTACTTTGGTATAGTTGGGTTTTCCATTCTTTTATTACAACTGAGATCTCTGCTATTCAGAATTCATATATTTTTCTGTCACTTAGATTAAAATAGAGTCACCATACAAGGATTCCAAATAAGTTGTTGACAGTGGTTACCTCTAAGGGAGGGGGTGGGGATTAGGTGTTGGAAAGGAGTAAAGCAGAGAGAATTTCTCATGTTATCATTTGCCAAAAAGGAGGTATTTTTGTCTATGTCAATTAAACATTTTTATTATAAAATTAATACAAGATTATTTCAGCCTGTAGTCCCAGCTACTTGGGAAGATGGGGCAAGATAATCACTTAAGCCCAAGAGTTTGAGGTCGCTGTGAGCTGTGATGCCAAGGTGCTCTACCGAGGGTAACAAAGTGAGACTCTGTCTCCAAAGAAAAAAAGAAAGAAATAGTCGTCTTGGAAAGTGAGAAAGCGGTGACCAGAAAGCACTGAGAGGCCATACCGGGGTCGAGATTGTGAATTTTAAAGCAAAAGCCAGCAACCCATTTGTGTGAGTTTTCTCCAGCTACCTTCAGCTACTCTGATGCAGGCATGGAGAATGCATATGACTGAGTTCACCACAGAG